>QNGE01001136.1:0-62464 GCA_008508345.1 Paragonimus westermani | reverse complement strand
AGTGAGGGGCTTGCCTAGCCCGAGGGCGCAGTGAATAAGACAATAATGTCTGATTCTGAACACTGCTGCGCGTAGCGGATGTACTCGAAGCTATATCGGGCTTTTGAGAGATATCTGATGTTTTTCGACCGTATTGGATAATACGCCGGCGGTCACGGACAACCGTTGGGCGATCGGAGTGCTCTTTGTTTGAGGGTACCTTTTCTAACCCCCTTCTTCTTGATACGGAAGACAGCAGTGGCGCAACTATAAAAATAGTTCTGCTCTATGCCCATAGGATCGTACCTCACTGCCTAAGCACTCCTACGCGGTCAGTAGTGCGACATACTGATTTTCGTCTGACTGCTCCCCTTTGGCCTGTCATTGTGACAGGCTAATCCGAAACGGATGGCACTAACCATGAGGGTTCAAGTGCGGTCATAATTTATGGGGAGTTTAAGTATTCTTCGCCTTTTGCTTGCTACATTGTGCCCCTGAAAATGAGCATGCGGATGAATGGCTAACGGGACACAAGGCTGCCGAGAAGGATCCAAGTCAACCGGTTGACCACGGGCAGTGTTCGAAATCTGCATGCCATTTCCGTCTGTCGACCGTAGCCGTTCATGTTATTGTTTGGGGTGCTTCTGACCCCAGTAGATGCCAGCAATACTGCGCTATTGTTCGTTGGTGGCTTTCTAAGCCAACTGCCGGAGTACATTCAGGATCACCGACCTGGTACACGTTCATAATGGGGAATCTGGCGGTCTTTGCCACTATTGCTTGACTGCCATTAGATGAAGAGTAAGCCCATTTGAAATCAAATTATCAGCTGGGATATTATTCAAAACCGTTGTCTGTATTCAGACATTAAGTAGCAATGGGTTATCCTATGGTGTTCACTATTTTGTTTCAGTGATTAGGTTCGCCTCATAGACAAATCAACCAAGTATCGGGAACATCCACTTCACTGTGCTGTGTTGGCTGCCGTCTCTCTCAGCGTCTCTAGTCACCTGCTCTCTGTGTATTCGGAACGGCAGAAGGTGAACTGGAATCTTTAGTGCATAAGCGGTCCTTCTTAGACTACACCTCTTTTGGCAATAATCGAGTGAGCTAGCCTAAGTACCGTCGATGTGAAGGGTTCACTTCCTGTCTTCTTTGGTACTTAGCAGTCGGTTCCATGGGCTGCGTACGGTTGAACGTAGACGTCACTAATCGAATATCCGAAGGCACTCTTAGTGCTCTGTTTGGAACAGCCTCATTTCACAGCCTCAGATTAACGCTGCTATCAAACAACACTACAGCTTCAGAGAGATAACCTGATTGGATGAACGTAGTTTTAATCCTGGGAATACGAGCTTGTTTAATTTCCAGTACCCTACTATGTTTTATATAGCCTCGTAGGTACACGCTGGTCACTTGTAGGCATAATTTTTTTTATCCAGAATTAAATAAGTGTACGCAAGCACAGCAGTTCCGAGGACTCATTGAAATTTTGGGTTGTAAAGCGCATCCTGGACTAGTTAACAGAGAGCGAAGTCCTGCGTAGTGTAATCCGAATCGTTTAAAATTGTCAAACACTATGGGCAAAATCCGTCAACCTTCCATGTGATGGACGTCTGCACCGCATTTCTTAGGTCACGACTTAAACCTTAGTCTTGTTTAACTCCGTTGGTAGTTTGCCGTCTAATCTGCCAAATACCTTGCATCTGAGCCTTCGCAATCTCAGAAAAAGACATTTATTGTCAAACTTGTATCGGTCCTAACGGCACATTAGCTTAGATTTACAGGTCTTAGTACACTCCACTCAGATTGCTTGCGTGTTTGTAGAACGAGCGTAGTGCTTGTCCCACTAAATCCCATATTAAGTCTGACATTGTTGGTGGTGTTTAACTTGTCGTGGAGCACTGCGATCAAAGTGAATTGTGATCAAGGTCAACCGAAACGAACTCACTTTCAGCGCCTCTTGTTGCCCACTGCCCATCCGACACTGCAACCATTTATTCGTTACAGCCATGAGCCTGACCGTAAGATACTGTGTCTCGAGTCACCGCCCACTGAAACGATGGCATGGGATATCCTGAAAAATATCGAAAACTGGTAAGATGGAGATAGACGGAAGAACCCGAAATGTTGTAGTTGCCGACTCGTCGTCGACTGCGACAAGTAGCGTCTTTAACCGGCGATTCGAATAACTACACAGCCCCAGGCTGTGCAGGTGATACGTAATCACTCTGCACGATATAACAGCCATGCCCTCGTGTTTCGTAATCATACCGATATTTGACGACCCAACTGTTTATGATCTCATTCACTAAGTTGTGGTGCTAGAAACAGGCAGCTGGCTGACGGAGTATATGATCGGACCATCGTGGTCTGTGCAATCTATTTGGCCAATTGGTTTTGCGTCCCGAAATACATGATGGTGAGGGGCCACGCCGCTCACTTGATGTGGACTGACTGACAAAGATAATGATCAATCACAACAGTTCTGTTAATGTCTTTGTTGCGAATAGACTACCTCCCAGAACCATAAAGCTTAACAATACACATCCAAGCAGTATATACCCTTTCTTGCAACGATAATCAGACGTCTCTTTGACACCACAGATGGCGAAGACCAACAGCAATAGCACTCTCCTTTGTTATTCTTACTGGTATCTCATCGGCAGTATTATGTATTGACGAGATAATGCTCTCTGTACCTTTCAAGAAAACCCTATCTCCTGTTATCTGCCTAGTCAGACTTTTGGGTTATGGAAGCCGTGTACGTCCCTCCAGTCAACTTCTTTCCGCAGCATAAACGGCCGGGCAGTGTCCGACGTCGTTGTTTTCCCAACAGTGATACTATCCAGCCATTTGGTAACCGGTTTCTTTTATATGTAGACACACAAGGTAGTGTCGGTCCTAACGAGATACGAACTGACATCTCTCATATTATGAGCCAAACCATTATCCACTAGACCACACCAATCCCGTGGTTTTCGTTTGTTCATAGTGGCAGTTAACGTCGTTGGTATGTAGATGGCCTAACGACGCTCGGTTTGTTTGGGTAGATTCACTGTCCAGCTGAGGCTGTATTGGCAGCGACCATTATGAACTCAACTTCGTTTGAGAGTAAAACGTTGCGCAATCCAAATACTGGCCCTTGCTTTCATATTCAACAATACACTCAGGTCTTATGACATCCTCATCATAGTGGGTAATATATTATAACATAGTTACCTTTGCCTCCATATACGACTACCACACCATTACGAAGGATGTATAGACAAGTCAAGTCACGTTCCGATGTGCGATCCACGTACGTCCCAATAGCTTTGGTAGTCTATACACTGACTGGCGTCAATGGTGTGTATGACCGATAGTTAGTCGGATCGATAAGCTAAAGAACAACATAAAAACTCCTGCGCTTCTTCTAGGATATTTTTAGTCTTGTCGACGTTTTACACATGCATAACACTGCCCCACTGCCGTTGCGTTAGAAATAAGCTTTTCATGGTTGTGTCGTGAAGCATATCACACTCATCTGTTGCAATCCATTCATAGTTGGGAGCCTCAGTCGAGGTCGATTTCATCAGCTTCCGTGAATGCGTCACCTTCCAACTGCTCCACCACCTCAGCCAATGAATTTTGTCGAGAACCGTACTACACTCGGTCGGTACGAGCCGGTTCGTTACAAAATTCCATCAACGACTTATCCTTTTATCTTCTCGGGCTACCTCCTTCGAAAAACAGCTCTACGTTCGGTAAACACCTGCAACCCGGTTCCATGAGGTTCCCACAAGACTCCTCGGCGATCGCAGACGATTTTCCCCTCACGAATGAGACTCGGACATCTACTTTGTATTCAATGCTGCGTAGTGGGAGCAGTCACTCAACAGTACCTCGTCCAAAAGCGAATGTGAGTTCCTTCCTTCGTTGTTGCTTTGTCGTTCTTATTTTTGACGTTGTGTTTGCTTTTCACATCGATCTAACATATTCGGACTGCTGAAGTTTGTATTCCCGAATTGTGATGTCATAGGTGAAAAAATCGTAAGTCCCCAAGAAATCGCGTTTCTATGTTCATAGCTCGATGCCAGTTAATAAATGGGGAGTGGCATCCGACGAATTTTCGGACAGCGTTGACACAGTAAGTGGATCCAATTTTCAAGCCGGCCAAATGTAAGCAAATATTAGCATCAAATAGACAGGCCACAGGGGAAGTCAGTAGGGAGGGTGGTCAGTATTGCGTTTGACGTTTGAACTGGTCATCTGTTGGTTAGTTTGAGCGAAAATGCAGAGATTCGTGGTGACCACGTATACCACTTATCGTAAGATCAAAACCAAAAATGCAAAATCTAAAAGAGTTCTTTATATATGCATACTTACATATATATGCATTTATAAATGATTAAATGCAACCGGTAAAATCGGGTGACGGGTACATATATATATATATATATATATATATATATATATATATAAGCGTGCGCTTGAATGTGTGGTGTTTATAAATACATATACCTGCCAATCCTATTACAGCGTGTTCGGTCCAGACGTTCCAACCAGCATATGAAAAGAGAAACAGCAATGAATTTTGAAAGGAATTTATAGCGAACGGAAGTGCCCTACTGATTTCAACTCTGTACCACTATCCGCAGCGTCTTCATCCGCATATAGGCCTATCCTTCAAATCCCTATCACGAAAGCCGATAACTGCCCGCTAAATCTGGCCTTGACTTCACAGCTTCCACCCCTTTAACCTACCGTACGCACTGGCCACCTTTCTGTCATGCACGGCGTAACGTCTGCCGCTCGAAAAGCTCACTGCACTTGGATGCACTGGGTGGACACTCGCGAAATGGGTCCGTGACACAGAATCTGATGTGGTGAGGTCAACATGTTTATCAGTGTACCTGATTTACCTATTGCGGTAAGAATTTGGTGAATCACATCTTCGTTTATGCGGGGCCCCCCAATACACTCCGGCACTCTGGCTGTGTTAGTGGTGATCGGAATGCGACAGTAATTGCGTGGCGTCTCTTAAGACTAGTAAGATTTTTATAGCGATGCAGGATGAGTATGCTTATGGCCTGATAGCTGCGATTGTTGTTTGTTCAGCTATCAGCCACTAGATTTCTTTGTTATGTTAAACATCTTGACACTCATCGAAATGCCCTATCCCACGGCTGGGATAATTCGACTCATAAAAGTACACGTCCGGAACCCAAAAACAGCCGAGGGAAGATCGCGAAACCTGGTGAACAGCTTGGTATCAAGGCGGAGCAGGCTGATGCAACAGGGAATTCACGAAACTTCTCGACCTTATCCGATTCTCAAACTGCACAAATACAACCGTGAATAAAATGGTTTGCGAGATGAACCGCGAGCCTATTCACATATCTCGCCAGTACTTAGGATGCTGAGCTGCCGGTACCACCGACGTCATTGTCAGCATCGTGTAACCCCTTTTTGGCGTTTGATTTGTTGATGTTCCACGCCAACTGAATTCAGGGCCTCACATGCAATCACTTTAGTGAGACTACACAAAGTGCCCACTCTATATGCCCAGTCCTACTCGAAGTGCTGCCGATGGTGCTGCTGCAGCCAGTGCGAGTTAGTGAAGTCGTTGCGAAGGACTGAGGTTCCGCTAGCATTGTCTACATTTCGAATGAGAGGAATTAATCCGTTTTATCTGGCGTCAAATCCGTCTGCTGCCGTGTTTCATCATAAAGTGAACGCAGTCCGTAAACAGAGCATTCTGAGTGCCTCTCTGATCATGGCTGCATTGATCGCGGCATCGTGAATCGTCAAATACCTAAGTTCCGTCACTCACAGAGCACCGTCAACTGTTGTCTTGTGCGTTGAACGTCACTCGCAATTTTTCGCGGCTTTCACCTTCAGTTAAACTTCTCAGCCTTTCAGTTTCAAAAAAACATGTTGTACTCGGGTTTCTGTCTTGCTAGAACTAGTCACTAGCGCATATTCCCGTCACATCCGACATCCGAACTTCAGACCGAGTTACCAACCACAAACGGTCTATCGCATTCACATGTGGGTGATGCTGAGATTGTCCGATCCCCTCAGGATAAGACATTATACTTCCCATTAACTTTAGTCAGTCATCCTATGGTGAGGACTTCTCATTATGTTGAAATCACAGAAACCATTGAACTTGCAGAGCGTCCCTTTGTTTACCAATTGTTGTTTCTTAGACATTACTGAAGTTTTTATTTCAGTTGACAGTCCTGCACCTTCGGGCTGCTCACGAAGAACGGGCATCCGTGAAAAATACGTGAATACATCTGACACAACCTATCGTCACACCTCGGATTGGTGTTTATGGTTAAACTTTAGCATTTCCAGTAAGATACAACAGGGTTGCCTGGCCTCCTTCTTGTCGACTTTTTGCGCTGGACAAGCTCTGCTCCCAGATAAAGACTTTAAGTCTTAGAGCATGCCAACGCTATATCTTTTTGTGTTGCTTCGTCCAGAGCCTGAAGCATGCCTGAAAAACTGGAAGTGTCATTTCGTCAGTCTGTTGTCTTATGTTCATCCGTCAAACACACGACATTGTTGCAGCACTGACCTGTGCGCATCCTTAACGCTACACTTGATGGCAGATTATTGGATTTGTTGGAGGGGTGTATCTATCTGCAAAATTCTCTCAGTGCAAGAGGATTATCTTTTCGAGGTCTTTTTATGTCTTCTGAGCCTGTGCTACCAGTATTACTTTTAGCAGTACTGCATATTGTAAGGCGTTGTACGCAGTACCTTTTGCTTATTAACTGATGTCATGTGGATGGTGAAGGCTCGTGCATCCCACCCAGGCTTCAACTGTTTGACTACCAACCCCATCAGACAATGCATCAGAGATTGCAGAACTATCCAGGTAATTAAGCTTCCCGATCTTCGCTACCAATAGCATGCACAGGCTCTTGCCAGTCTTGGAATATAACGTTGCACTTTGCTGAAGCAAATGCATACGTAAGCACAGCAATCCTACAGAACCACTTTGAATTTTTTAGGCTGCAAGTCGCATGAATAATATTAACCAGAAACACCACTTTGCGTACGTGGGAAACTGCATCAACGACTTTAGGGTTGTAGGGAACGAGATAGAAGCACACATCTCTAAGATTAGGACATTATTCGCTATTCCTGTGCGTCTATGGCGAAAGAGATGTATCTCTCTGGCGCTTAAAGGTCGCGTATGCAAAGCGACAGTAAGGGCTGTATTACTTTATGGCGGCGAAACAGCCGCTCGGAGTAGAAGTTATATGCCGTCTTCAGGTATTTGACCACCGATGTCTGCGTTTGATCGCTTGTATCGGGTGGCATCAACGAGTGAACAACGAGGAGGTTAGGAGTCGGTTACTCGGCGGTGACTATCAAAAGAGTTCTTTCCTTCATCATCTACGCCTATACAGACTTGGATGGTTAAGCCATGTACTTGGGATCCCAGCTTGTCGTCCACCACACCGAAGACGTTATCGACGCTGGCGTAAGTTTTGAGGTGAACAGATGATGCCCTGGTGTAGAAAAGTGAAACCGTTCACCAAGGGGTCGGGCTCGTCTCCCGGGCTGGGGACTTCGTCACTCACATAGTTGATTGCCAGGGACCTTAAGTGAAATGACGGCTAGTCGTACTCAATGGCGTGAACGCTACCGTTGTTTGACTGCGTTGTCTGTGATGTGCATGCACTTAATGACGTTGGGCAGTGAAACACGTTAGGGAGCTTTTTTGCCGATGACTTCATACTTTCACTTATATTTCCGTTGTTTGCTTGAAAGGTGTAAGCACATTGACTACCTTTAGTAGTTAGGTCCCTTCCGCTCCGAAAGAATCACTGATGTATTGCCGTCTATGATGATGATGGTGATGACGAGTGTTGCCATTTGTTCTGTGGATAAATACAGGTATGATCTGTCATGTGTAAAAAGAAATATGATAGTCTTATGTCGTGCTTCATTGTGGCGCAAAATCTACGTTTCGCAAATTCTGACCTCTTTTGACCCGAATAATTGATGATATCATGCAGTCCATTTATTTTGGGTTCTTCACTTTAGGGATATATAGAAGGGACTCTGTTGTAACTACTTTGGACTGGCTATCTCACTGTGCAAATCAACCAATAATCTCCCTAAGCGAGGTTCATCATGAGCAATGTGATTGTTACTTCAGTAGAGGAATTTCAGCACTTCATCGTTTGCACAATTGGAAGGGACGTTTAACCAAAACAACTATCCTATGGAGGCACTGGATCGAAAATACGTAGTGTGCTGTGATAATTGACTCGAATATGGGGACTAAGCTTGTAGTCCTGCTATCATAATCACTGTTGAATGCGTGTACTGTATCATCATTGCTCATCGTAGTCGGTAAGTATATCACCTCAGTGCGGGAAAAGAGGTACTGCTAACGATGATTCCCCATTTCACAGATTGATAAATATAGGTGCCTTGATTGCCTGCTTTTTGTGAATAGATAGTCCTATTTATGCGACAGTCAACCGAAAACGTCTTTCCATATCTCTACCTCTCCTTCTCATCATTTCTGATGTTCCCTGCTCACACGTTAACAGAGTTTTGTGTTTAACGTGACCGGCAATAGAGTCTCGGATAAGCAATGCGTACCATAGTCATTTCGTTAATTTTCTATGGGTGCATGGCCATTTTTATGCTGAGCTCTACAAATTTAAAAGTTGGCAGGTACGTCCGTTTTAAGGAGAATTGTCTACAAGCATCGCTCTGCATAACACCATAACGGCACGTAACACTGAATCATCTAGTTGTTTGCTGAACGCACCCCCTGGGTAGATTCTTGTTATAAGAGTACTCGAATTCTTCTAAGGTCAAGTAGTCGATTTTGTTTTCACTTAATCAGCAGATTGTCCTCCATTTCTACTAGATTGTGATGCACACTCACACCGTGAGCAATCTGGCGGAGGCTTCAGCTGTGTCTACTTGTAAAGGTTCATTCCAGTACTACCTGCCACAAACGTACTTCACATGCTTTTCAAGCAAATCACTCTGTCGGTTGTTAGGTACACTGTTTTAGCCACCTCTTGGCTTACTGTCATCTATTGACGGACTTTCGTTAATACCCTTTTTGATCCTTACATCTCCTATCAACCACGAGCTATGTATCCTGCACTTTGAAATCTAAACTGCAACCCACACGTTCTCCCTATTCCCCGAGTCGTTCGCAAAACTAGCTTAAAATACGGCGAAACCTGACCGTATCAAACTCGACTGTTTCTGTCTCCTTCCACCCAACACTTGCGCTCCATACTTCCTACTGGTTGTTACTCCACACGAAATTGCGTGCTGTGTTCCAGCTCTTCAGTTTTGTATGCGTTTTATAACCCGTTTAATACCCATTTTTCTCACCGAAAACAACGAAACGACGAAGTACAAACAGTTGATTGATAGTCTTGACTTGCGTCATGATTTTAGTTCAGCATGCTTTCGTTTTTCGTCAACCAAAGGAGGACATCGATCATGGGAGTAATGATCTAAACGTGTGCAACGGATGCAAGTATCTTAATGCTTCCGCAGGTTGATTGTACGCTTGTAAACATTAGTATGAGAAAAGTTTTCAGTCATTTCCAACGGGTGTCTTTTGTTATCCGAAACTAAGAGACAGTACGAAACTTTCATAAACTGCACTGGACAATGCTTTTTAGCCCGTTTCAAAGTATCCATTCAGAATCATACAGCAAATGCATGGCTTGTTTGGTTTCACAGAAGAATGTAATAATTCTATTTTTCTTGCAATGTACGATTGAACACACTCATCCTAATAGAAACATAGTAAATCACCTTCTCTTGAAACTTGGCTGTTCGCTGCTCTTGATTAGTTGTAAAAGGTATTCGTTGATGGTTCAAACTAACACTGGTATCATCCGGATTAGCTTACTAGGGATACGGACAACAACCAAATGTATGGACCTGAATTCGACCTCGGGATCCGTTTTCTCTGCCTTAAAGATTCGTTCGTGCACACTCCAGTTTATTGGTGTTAAAAAGTAGTGTCTATCATCCGTCTTACTGTAGCATTTTGATTCCCCTATCCTGCTCTCTCTTGTATACCCACATCCATTTGTTAGGCTCTCAAGCGAAAGCGCACCTCAATAAGCTGAACATGTACAGGTAGTTCATCCTACACGCAGCATGTCCTATGTGTTGACTCTCTACACGATTAGCTTGTGTTACTCCCGAACTGCTTGTCCTCTCTCTGTGGTTTTTATTGCGCAACCTGCTTGTGATCCATCTTCATTGTTGTACCGTCGTCTATCCCTCAGTTTTCTTGCATGTGAGCACCTTCAGAAATGTCACGCTTAATCCATTATCACGAGTTAAGGACACCACCGAGTTTGGCCAGTTTTTTGTACCGTTCAGTTTGTTTTCATGCATCATCCCGTGTTTTTTTTTAACCCACTATGAAAGACATGTATTCATCCTTCCTCTGTGTGGCGTACCGTGTAATTTTTGCTTTCATCATTTTCTGTATACGTTGACACGACTGTGAGCTGCTTGGTTGCTTAAATGATTGCGAGTTTGATAACTCCTTCAACTACCACCCTGTTTTTCGAACACTTTTACCAGAAGGTAGCTTCGAAGTCAGTCGACCAGTTCGTGACACCTTTCAGTAACGTTTGTGTTAAACAGTCCGTACACTGCGTTTTTCTCAGACAATCTTTTGGATGCCTTAACTAGCTTCTGCTTGTTATGAAACTGAAAGTTTCATGTACTTTTTCAAAACCGAATTGCTTTACTTGTCTAACATCAATTGGCTTCTAAATGTATGCACTTTGTGAATGCATTGTAAGGAAGTTACGCTAATAGACCAAGACTGAGAGATTGCATCAGTGTACCAGATATAATATTTTGTACGTTCGAGCAACATAAATTGTGTATTCCTATCAAGCGTCTGTGATCATTCAATAAACTAGTAGAAATGGGTTCGAGAAAGACGTACATCTTATGAAATAATCAGTGCCACACCTTTTTGCTGTGTGCATTATGTTCTGTGTAGCTTTGCCCATACTCCATGTGTTGTTAACCGCATTGCATACGTTTAATAATCCCCCTGTTATTGTGATCGGATCCTGAACGAGGAAAATGACTCATTTTGGCATTTTATTTCGTGCTCACTGTAACACGAGTGGAAACCGATTGTCTGTTATTCCCTTCTAGTGGCCGACAACATGGATCTGTTGAGTAAAGCAGTTACCCAAGAACATCATTTCTAATAAATTTATAGAAGTGACAACAATGTTTGCGTCCTTTTCGCCCACCCTAATCATCAAAAGCTTTGCTGCAAAATCGTCCTTATGGGAGCTTCATACCAAACGGTCACTTTCGGATTAAGTGTGGCCTATCTCGGGAAACATACGTAGATTTTCTCGTGACTAATACACCTGATTCTTACGATACGTGCTTAAAAAGATCTCCTGAAAGCGAAAAGTATGTCGCTTCACCAACTGCCTCTAGGTGGCATCAGTTTGTCGTTATCACGTCAGTTATTCACGGTCAGCGTGTAGGACTTATTGATTTGAAATGGTTGGCGGCATCCGATTCGGATTAGCCCGTCACAGTGACTGAAGCCAAAGAACGCCTGCGCTTATCCATCACTACAATTGGCTTGCGCTGCACCAATTGCAGTTCCACCAACACACCACGTATCCAGTGTAAACCCGGAGGAATAAGACCGGGAGGTGTGCCAGTGGGGCCTTTGTGTCCAGCCGGCCAATGCTGGTTAGCCACTTGATTGGCTAATAAGGAAAGGAAACTCTTATCTCTCGGAAACTAAACAAAGAGAGACTGCAATGACGAGATCTACACTGAGAAGAAAGATTTTTGAAGTGTAATACAAGAATCGTTGCAGTATAGGAGTGCAGTTTAGTGGAGCCTAAAGAAGGTATGGATGAACAGCAACCATCTCACTTACCTATGAAAAGCCAAGCAGACCATTCATCGCACAAGGCACCAACAAAGCCGAAGAAAAGAATGGATAGAAGACCACAGACACTCAAGTTTCTGAAAAGAACAGCGGATTAATTGTCAACGCTCAGTCTGTTGGCCGAAGCAGTCATTAACAGGAGTAGAATGTGTACGTTGATATTACTTACCTGAGCCTAGCGTACTCGCCGCCTCTTCGTCGACGGGGTACTGTGAGTACGTTGGTGACCTACTAGCCCCAAACGGCCAGCGCATTCGCGGCCGCATACATCGCAACGCCATATAGTCACGTCACCGCGACCTATGGCACCGATGGTTCCTTTGCGTACCGCACGCTTCCGCTCGCGACCACGCAATAGTTGCTCGTTGAACCTTCGCACGCCCGTTCCAACCGTATTCCTCCAGGCCGTCCGGTTCAACGCCAAATCTTCCCAACATCTAAAATCAATGTTACAACGTGAAAGACTTACCTGCACAACATCCTGGTACCTCCGCTTCTGGCCACCGGGATTTCGCTTACCTGACTTCACTTGTCCGTACAGTAACTGCTTCGGGATACGGTCATCGCCCATCCGACGGACGTGACCGAGCCAACGGAGCTGGTTCAGCATCAACATGGCTTCCATCCCGTCCATGTCCGCTCGCCGCAGTACCTCAGTGTTCGGAATCATGTCCGACCACCGAATACCCAAGATGCGCCTCAGACACTGAACATGGAAACGGCTCAAATAGCTCACGTTCCGCTGATACAGTGTCCACGTCTCACTGCCGTACAGCAGGATAGACAGCACCATTGAGCGGTAGACACACAACTTCGTGGCCATCTTCAGGCTGTGATTCTTCCAGACACGCCTTTCAAGACGTCCGAAAGCAGCGCTAGCCTTTGCCACACGCGCTCTCAACTCGCGGTCCACGGACAGATCTGTCGACAAGTTGCTACCCAAGTAGCAAAAATCCCCGCAGCCATTCACAGTGTCTCCAGCGATGCGAATTTCGGGTGGAGGTACACAAGCAGCACCTCCACCAGGAGAAGGCTGAAAAAACGAATACGTCTTACCTGTGTTGATGTCCAACCCGAACTTCGATGCTGCCGAAGCGAATGCTGTAGCTAGACGTTGCAGCTCTTCTTCGCTGTGCGCTAGCAAGGCGCTGTCATCGGCGAACAGAAGCATCCGCATCCTTGAGGTCTGCAGCCGGGTTGAGGCGCCAAATCGTCGGATATTCAACAGACGCCCGTCCGTCCGGTACTCCACCTCGACACCATCCTCTCCAGAGTTCTGAAAAGCAACTGTTACCATCGCAGTCAAATATAAACTAAATAGGGCTGGGGCTAGAACACAACCCTGCTTCACGCCAGTGACGATGTCGAAATCATCAGAGGTCGATCCACACGATTGCACCTTCGCCTTCATGCCCGCATGCAACAATCTAACCATATTGACGAACTTACCTGGACATCCAAACTTACCAAGCACCGTCCACAGCGCCTCGCGGTTCACGGAATCGAACGCTTTGGTGAAGTCCACGAACAGGGCATACAAGGGCTGATTCCGTTCCCGGCACTTCTCCTGAAGCTGTCGAGCAGCA
Source organism: Paragonimus westermani (assembly GCA_008508345.1). Taxonomy (NCBI): domain Eukaryota; kingdom Metazoa; phylum Platyhelminthes; class Trematoda; order Plagiorchiida; family Troglotrematidae; genus Paragonimus; species Paragonimus westermani. The sequence continues at coordinate 48,952 of QNGE01001136.1, read as the reverse complement.
AACACCAGGTCGATTGTACTCCGACTCGACCGAAATCCACACTGCTCCTCGGGAACATTCATCTCCAGAACGGACGCATTCAGTCGGTTCAGGAGGATTCTGGCAAGCACCTTGCCTGCACAGCTCAAGAGGCTGATACCTCGGTAGCTGTCGGTGCATTGCTTGCTACCCTTCCCTTTGAACAAGGGTACGATGAGGGCATCCTTGAAGTCTTGCGGCATCACCTCGTGCTCCCAGATGGAGTGAACCAGCTGGAGCAGAGCGCGTTCCAACGCCGGACCGCCATTCTTCAGGATCTCACCTGGCAGCCCATCCTCGCCTGCAGCCTTCCCGTTGCGCAGTTGACCAATCGCCCTCTGCAACTCCAGCAAGTCGGGGGCGAGAGCAAGCGAAGATTTGACGTCCTGTTGCGGCAGACTGTTAACAGTCGCCCAATCAATTGTAGTAGGGCGGTTTAACAGGCTGCCGAAGTGTTTGCGCCATATTCCCATGATGTCTTCCGGCTGGCTGCAAGAACAACCGGTGTCCACGTCTACCAGTGCTTTAGTAGACTGGATAGACGGACCGAAGATCGCCTTAAGCGAATCGTAAAACTCCTTGTGTTGCCGACGATCTGCGAAGCCCTGCATGCGCTCGCCCTGTTTCCTCCACCAGTTGTCCTTAATTCCGCGAACACGCTCAGCCAGTTGACGGCGGATATTCCGGAACCTAGTCTTCTTCGCTCCATTGCCAGGGTCCATTGTGCATGTGGCGAACGCGGCATTCTTCTCTCGTACCAAGTTCGAGATAGCCACGTTGTTGTCATCGAACCAATCCGGGCGTTTCTTGCGCTCCACACCGATCGTCTCGGTGGCTGCTACCATAATCTGTTTCTTCAGTTGTTGCCACATACCCTCGGGGGTAGTGGGTACAGGAGCATTGTGCAGGCGAGCGACGACTGCACGTTGAAAGGCAGCCTTCGTCTCGAAGTTCTCCAACCTTCTGATATCCAGCTTCTGCCGTTGTCCAAAAGATCTACAATAAACGGACTTGCGTACATGGATAAACAATTTGGTCCTGACCAGCCTATGATCTGTGCTACATTCAGCCCCGCGCATCACTCGCGTGATGCGCACTTCACGAATGTCGCGCTGCCGCACAATCACGTAGTCAAGTAGGTGGTGGTGACCGCTTCGTGGATGAGTCCACGTCGTGATGTCGCTCGCATCCAGCTGGAATCGGGTGTTCGTGATAGCCAGCTCGTGAGTAGCACACAGGTGCAGCAGACGATCACCGTTCGCGTTGACTGAACCAATGCCGTAGGGTCCGAGGACTCCCGGCCAAGCTACAGAGTCGCGCCCAACTCTAGCGTTCAAGTCACCCAAAACAAACAGTCGGTCATTCACTGGCGCAGACCGGATTGTGGCGGACAGCTGATCATAGAACTGGTCCTTTGTATCATCAGTGTGACACATAGTTGGACCATAAACACTAACAAATGTAGCACACTTACCTCGACCGAGTCGCAGGCGCATCGACAGCATTCGGGGGCTGATGCCGTGCGGTTCGCCTATCATCAAACCATTGATGCGATCAGCGACTGCAAAACAGACACCATGCTCCCGAACACCGTCTGTCGGGTAGCCTATCCAGTAAAAAGTGTACCCGGCGCCTGCTTCCCGCAACTTACCTTGGTCTGCAAGCCTTGTCTCACTCAAGGCTGCTACGTCGATTCCATACCGCCGCAGTTCCATCGCGATCAGGGCGGTGCGTCGTTCCGGCCGTTCTGTGGCGCTGCATCGATCCAGCAGAGTGCGCACGTTCCACGTCCCAACCGTAAGCGTGTTGCGTCCACGGGCCTGTCTCCAGTTGGTCTTCTGGGCACTGAAACCTAGTTGAGCATTATCTGCTCGGGGGCTCGTGATTGGGGGGACGTATGAGGGTGAGTGTTTGGCAGTAGCATGTTTTCGCCTATCCACCGTGCCATGTGCAGCAGATAGGGCGACCCGGTTTATCCTGCGCGACGGCCGATGCAGTATACTATTTGGTTTAGTTTGTATCATCATCAATGTAAGTATGGGCTTTGGATACTGCCAGGACGCCCAGACCTGTGCAGGAGAGCGAGTAGGGCTCTCAACCAAAACCTTTGGCTAAAAAGCATGAACCGCAAGGCAGCAGCTGTCTCTCACACACACACGCAGACGCGACAGCATCAAACACCACTGTACACACGATTCTAGCAACCAGACACACAGTCAGTCCAGGCAAAAACAGGCACCTTCCCAACGAAGCCACAACACACATTCTCATCGCACAACAAACGCACGCATCTGCTTTTTGCCTGGCTGCTCCCCTTCGGCCAATCTGACAAGGACCGAATTTCCAGTCAGCACAGCCCTCCAGACCAAAACAGCACGCAAGCCTGACCGCCACACCAAGGTAGCAGAAGAGGTCAGGATTGACTTGAAATAAAGACATACAGGCGAACATGTTTTCGATAATTCATCTTCAGGCCGGTACAATTATGTAAGGAGTTAGTAGATTTAGATCGAGATATCGATCAGACTTATTACAGAGAAACTAGGTCACTGATCAGTCAACTGGCGATGGCTTGATTGGTCGGTTACGTCACGCTTGTCCATTGGCTTGGTCGCAGGTTGCCTATCGATTCGATGGATTTGTGGCCGTGGTAGGTGCAGTGTCTGAACAAACCGTTTTTGATGACATAATATCGGGTCAATCAGCCTGATTGCAATAGCCTTGGCAGTACAAAGTGTTCTAATTCGGGCAGCTTTTGACAGGTTGCCCGACACGCGATGTACCACTTTGAAGACTTCATCAGTTTTCACCTGGTGCCCGCTTTCATCCAGATGAGCGAGGATAGCACTGTTGACTGATCGTGATTCCCCGTATCCCAGCCACCGTGGATGCTGTTCTTGGATTCGCTTCGAAAGCTGTCTTGACGTTCGACCAATATGACCTGCTCCACAAGAACAAGTGAATGTGTAGATTAACGTAGATTAGGTCTGAACGGTCAGTCTCTTTGTTATAAAACCTCAGAACTAGGCATGTGGAGAATTGAATACGGAGTTCAGCGGTAGCTGTCTATTGAAACGCTACATTCTGAATCAACTTGATACCTCTCGTGGAAGAATTATCGAATTTGAGTGAAATATAGCGCAAAGACAATCAACACTGGAAAATCTCACACATCAGGAGCGGGAATTGTTCAGGGCTTGGTTGCCAGATGGACTCAGAAGAAACGAGCTTCACTGTCCCGAAGTCTCTGCATTTCCTGGCCTCAAGCTATTTTGTTGACATTCTTCGTTGGATCGATGGTTTTATTCGGTATTTCATTTGTAGATCTTTTTCATATGATGGGACACGCGGTCTAAACGTCCTTTCTTCACATTGGTGCTATACTCCTCATGTTCATTAGCACCTTTGGAACGTACTTCAAACGTCCACTGGTTCTCTGTAGGTGCGTCAGCGATTACGACTACATGTTGTCTTGTGAACCTCACCACAGTTCACCAGTTTGAAGTATTTTCTTTCAGTTTGATAGATGCGTTCTTGACTCAAATTTTTGGATCTCACCCTTCTGTTGGTGATATACTAATTCAGAAAACCTCGAACATGCATTGTATGAAAACGTCCATGCTGTAGGGGCCATCACTCAGAACTAGATAGGCGTGGATACCGTACCTGATCACTACACTTGTTTGGTGGGCTTCAAATTTTTGAAATGCGTATCGCACTGTGGTCAGGTTGTGCTTTACTTGAAAATGCCCCTAATCAACTGTCGCATTCTTTGTAACTACGGTTTCGATTAGGTCGTGGCCGTAAGTAATGGTGCTGTTATCAGATCGTTCTTCAAATTGGCTGTTTAAGTTACAAACCACACCACATTGTTACCGCAATTTCGTGTGAGCTCTGACCAAACCAACACCGGCTACCTTCACGTATACATACCTCCCACTCTTCTCCATTACTGCCAGCTACCGGCTACTTTTGATATTTCGGAAGGTTATGAAACCAAACGCCATTTTGGTCGATAAATGCCGCGGGCGTTTTGCAAGTTGGAAACATGTTTATGGCCGCATACCTTAACAGACAGAGTTGAAGAACATTTGTATCTTTCACCTTTTTCAATATGTTCCGGTCACCTAGTGATCCGCTCTATTTATGAGTGTTGTTGACCACGTGTGCAGGTACGTCCGCACACCTGTACGTATAGTCGAGTTTTTTCTATGGAATGCGCGACGCTTTCTTTGCTTAATAATTGGTTAAGTTTGTTAATCTGATACTTAATTTTTCTCCTCGAGTTGTTCACTGTTATGGTTCACATGGAGCAGCATCATATCTACGTACCCATTGCCCGTATTTCGTTAAACGATAGCAAAGTTCAGCTATGCTTGAGCACACCAATTTTATTTACACTGTTTTCAAATCAACTTCTCATTTTTCGTTCTTTCTAATTTTCATTTTTCTTGTACTGAGCATTACTTTTCCACTGTTGAACACTTCAAAAGTAGCTTTTTCAATGTATCCACGGTGTTCCATATGCAACAAAATCCGTCATCAGTAGTCATGCTATTTTGAGATTTATTTTCTCAGAGATGTTAGTTTTAGAGTCATAAACCATCGTTGGTCCACATTCATGACTGTTAGGGGAAGATCTACATGCCCCCCAGTTTGGTGCAGCAAACAGAGGGCACTTTGGATGCGCTTGTCACATCTGTTCCGCCCCAGCCAGTCCCATCATTCTGTCCGGTACACATGTCTCCAAACATTCTTATCTGACTTATGTGAACTCAGTCATCGTGCCGCCGGCTTTTCATTCCCGTATACCTCAACTGTGAAACAGGGTTTTTGAAACTGCTGCACAGCTCTTGTGAGGCACTGTATGTGACTGTTGATCTGAGTTAGGAAGCGCTTCCTGTTTCGCTAAAAGTCACTCGTAGTATGCAAAGTTTGCTCCGCTTCGATAAGGCTGTTCGTCGTTCGCCTCGCTACGCATGCACCGTATCTTTCGACCATCTGAAATGGCGTTTGATGACATCTTTGGACTTCTGCCATCTTTTGGTCTCCTTTATCATAATTTGCTTTGTCAGATGGTGCGCTAAACTCCTCTGTCTTTCAAAATCTTTCGGCTCATGTTCCTATCACAACATGGAAGATGTAACCGCAAAAATATGGTGTTGGTCGCTGAGTCTCAGCCAACTGACAAGTAATTTAGGCTCAGTCTCGACGACCACATTATCGATTGAGTGATGACGCCTATCAGGTTCTCCAAACAGTTGACGTCTACCTGGCCAGCACATCAGCCTGCAAAACAGCAACGAAAGGCGATCACGTAATTTTGTCATGGTTATCCTTCGTGTTTTGTGCACAATTCACTTCAAACAAAATTTGATCTGTAACTTCCTCAAAGCACTCGCTCTTCTGCTGCAAAATACGCATGCAATCGACTTGATAAAAAGAAAGATCTTGTCAAAATATGTGATTGCCGCAAAATTTTGTCAAGTGGCGCATGCCCGACGGTTAGCATTCGCAATTCATGCACACCATCACGTGACTGATATCAGCATGTTTACATTCTGGAGCATATCAATCAGGCGGGTTATCTCCTGAGCGCAAGTTCCTGATATTTCCGGGCCCACTAAATGATATATGAGCCCACACGGAGTGCCACGGTGCGTCTCACCATTCGTCGGACCATTTAAGCCCCTGGAATTCGGGGTATTATGCAGCGCACTTTCGCAAATCTCAAACATGCGCGGTCATCTTACTTGATCTGTTTGCGTTCTTTTTACCATCAGTGGTCGTTATAATTGGCCGAGTGTGGGGACCGTTTCATTTAGAATATTGTGCATTCTGGGCTTTAACGAGAGCAAACGTGTCTGTCTGTTTGCCAGCGGCCGTGACTCTTCACGCTTGTTGGTTCCCACCTACGATGAACTCCACTGACTAATTTCCGTGAACGTACTGAGGCCCGATGTGCCTCACGTGACTTACATCGGCATTCCCGTATCGTCTGTTCGTACTCGGGCTACTTGTGAGTAGTTCTTAATCAGTATCAAGTGGCGTTCCGTGCTGTCAGTACACGTAGGTACTGTATTTCTTCCACTTATCACGTTGTTTCCATTCGTTTAGGTCAAGTGGATATCCACTACCTCGCAGTGCCACTCGTATAAGGTACACTAAGCATTCTCGTACTCTGTTTTCATATTGTTCAACCCTAACAGGATTCTTAGTGTTCCGTTGCTAACCTTGCATTTCAACACTACTTTGAGTTCATTTGCTTTAAAGTATGGCTATTTTCTCATGTGATCTAATCGTCTGTCTGATCACCTTTCTGTTAGTTTGCCTAAGTTACTTTTATTAACCTGAAGGTATGAATCATCCATCTGATAATGTTCCCATATACTTTATCCGTTTCACGTCAACACTGAACTGCACAATAAACATATAAACAAATGTGTGTTTCTGTTTTCTCGCGCAATTTATACCTGCTGAATGAAGCATGATGCATATTCTGTGTGATAGCTACATGCGTTGTGTTTCGATGATTTAGGATGAATTCCAATCGTGGCAGCTCACCCAGTTCTGCTTGCATGTTGAGCAGGCTTAAGTGTTTTCGATGTATCGATCGCTTGTAGCATGCATCTTACAGCTACAGCACACCTACAGCTCACGTGACATGTTTTTATTTAACGCCCACATATCTGTGTGCCATGTTTGTTACTCAGCTTTGTTTCTGTTTGCTGTCGCATCGTTTGATCACGTGTTTTTTTTGTTGCTCCAAAATCCTGTATCAGAATTCTGATACACTTTTTCGGCCTTCAGTTTTATGGGCAACGGGGAACGAGAATTGTCCAGAAGCCTGTTTATCTGTGGTTATTGTAGTACACCATACGAGACACAGCTCATGAATCAATCTGTTGGCTACCTGGTTAGCTTTGAGTTGGGTTCCCTCAAGCCGAGTAGGATTATTAAAGATTACTGATAATCTTTCTCTTCTCATTACCCCATACGCCTTTGAACATACACAGCTGTGCTCAGTTCTTACGCTGGTCGGCTTTATATCATCACTTTTTCGCCAGTGTCTGATCACGATATGGTTTCTGTAGACTTTCCTGATACCATTGAACCATAGTACACTACAGTCTGCTTAGTTTCACGATATTTCATGATCCGCATGCTTCACTCGAGGCTGTTATTTTGGGAAACATAAACAAGTAGCATCACGCTGTCTGTATCTTACAAACCGATTAGCAGATTACAAGTAAGACAAGTCCTTTCCAATTATCTTCGCTTCATTACATCAGCAGCTTAACCAAACAACCGTGGAGTTTGCTACACTGAACTCGGTTAGTCTCGATTTTCTTCGAACTCTCAAGGCAGAAACTAATTGAGCCGTGATCCCTTCGCCTCGGTGGAGAACACGACTTTCGTTTTGCAACTTACCTATTACTGCCTTTCTTTCTCTCTGTCAGGTAACCCTTAGTCCCTAAACCTAAGAAGCTCTCTAGGATCTTGAATGTGCACATGGCTAGATGGTCAGAACATACATCAGGAACGCCCACTCACTGTTATGTATATGTATGTATTTGCCGCATATACATATATAGTTGAACCTTGGCAATAGAATCATTTCGATTCCGGTTACACATCTGCCTTAGAATGAGTCATGTTATTAAGGTGACCAGTAAAATGAGGTATAAGTTGCTTCCACATTGTGACCCCATTTTGCACATATGTTGCACACGCATACTGGATTACAGCGTGCAGTATACAAGGTATTGACCTGTAGAAAATGTACGTTCCCTAATATATTATGTGCAAGTAGAATGAAGACTGGGCGCAGTGGTGTTTGCTTACAAGTATTGTTCTTGCAGGTATGCCTTTCCATTACTAGTTGTAAGGTGCACATCAGTTGAGTAATATACTCCGGTTTATCCCCTCACGACTGCATGTTGCAGATATCCCAGCAAACGTGCGGACAACTTTTGGTGCACGTGATATCCACTATGTTGCACTTATGACGTAGAGTTTATCGTCCGATTACTTTTTATCCGTTCATTTTACGTATATCTTTGGATCGCTACAAATACCCTCGTGGTTTCTTGACTGTATTTTTCCGCGGTTCTGCAGCGTGTTTCCTTGTCAGAATTACTAATACATATTAGTCAAGCCTTCCCAAACCACCGCTTCGAGAGACGCTCCCCTTCTCTTCTTCATTATGACCAATGTTCTCTTTATCCCAAAACGATATGTTCGTTTAATGTGTACTTACACTATATTGATTTGATTGTAGATGCCAGCACTCTGATGAACATTCGTTCATTACACGCATGATTTGGTGCCCTCTTATGTGTACTCCTCTTAATTGTGTAGTCAGCTAACCAGCACGTTCATTCTGTGCGTAAGTGATATTGCCGTGGCGAAAAATCCCCAACTCCATGTGTCGTGGTAGCCGTTTTGTCAGACAAACCATTCTACCTAACGGCGCTATTAGGAACGTTGGTTCACGTTTCACGGATCTCTGTCATGAAAATGGCAGACGAAGTGAGGTACTGCTGTGCCACAATTCTGGCTTGACGAATTTTAATGGACTCCAGATCAATGAAGCGAAAGTGACGTTATTACTGGTGTTATATATATATATATATATATATATATATATATATATATATAAACACCTATCATTCGGTGTTCGCTTTCCACACTCATATATTTATATATACATATATGTGAAAGGGGAACGGCTTGTTCTGATTGCTCTTCATTCGCAGAATTCGTTCAATCGACAGGTAGATATAGACAGTCAACACGTTAGCGAAGTTGACGCGGAAACAACAGTCGATCGAAGACGGATCAACAGTCGGACATAGTGAGCGGCAGAACAATATCATCCCAACACGTTTATTTGTTTGATAACGGATCCTAGTTTGGATTTGCAACGTACCAATAAATCTTTCACCGTCCAGTGTATGCCTCTTAAATACTTTGTATATATATATATATCTGCGCAGATATTCTCCCTCGTATTTTTCTTGTCTTATAGATGCTTCGGTCATCCAACGCATTCTACTAAACAATGGAGAAGTTTCTCATCCTACCAGTAGTGTACGGGGACACGGGGACTTTCATCTGTGAATTTTGTGACCACTTTCTCCCATCCACTTACATAGTGGCAGTGTCACTAATCGTTTTCAACAATGGCTTACATCCAATTTGGTCGACTATTGACTCCCCCTTTTACTCGCATCTCGGAAGTTCTCTCCAGCGTGTAACAACAGCGGTGATTGTCGTTTTTGACAAAAACACGCTCAACATGTCTTTCAGTCAAGTAACTGATAGTCTATTTGCTGTGTTCATTTTTGGAAACAGAAAGTGATGCCTTAGATTTGCATCTGTGTATGCGTGTGCACCTGTGTTTCAAGCATCTCATTTTTCCTACACACACGCGCACACATATGTGCCTTTTATGGTACATCTTCATCAAACTGTGTAGACAAAGTAGAACATGAGATCAACTTTATTAAATTAGGCTGTTGCCTTGGTTTGATAATATTCTATTGTTTTTCGTTCTTGATCTTCCGTCAGCCCATAGTTCAACAACTCGTCTTGCGCCAGAACTTTCTGATATTTTAGTGTTCTTTTTTTCTATTTCTGTACTCTCTCCGACCTGTTCGGTGTCTATTAATCTCATGGATTATTGGTCAGTTGGAGGGAGTGATTAGCCATTTGTTTTTTTACGAAGCGCCCGATGTTATTCTCCCAAGGGGTTCTGAGATGCATGTGATTGTTGCATCTCTTAGATTTTTCGCCTACTTGAGAAATTATCTGTCAAATTCTTAAATATATTCTTTTCTGTGCAGATTTTTCGATCGTATTAGTTCGTTTATTCATATGCTGTTTTCATCTCCGGAATACACTGGAATGAAGGTCAGTGTTCATTTTTGCGATTGTTTCAGAAATTCTGCTGTTTGTCACCGTATTCGTGGTTCATAGGTTTGTGCAGCAGGGTGAAATGTCTTTTGTGATACTTTTCTGTAGTTGGTGAAATGCGTATGAGGAGAGTGTACAGCGAGATATTGGCATGCAATTCTGTGCGCGTCAAAGCAAACCCCTGACAAATATACACATTCGATGACCTGTAGACGTGAGTCGGGTTGATGAACAAGTAAATTGTGTTACGGGTTTTCTCTTATTTGTACATTTGGGTAAAATGTTGAAGTTATCAGCTGATCGCGCCGTGACCACAGATTTGGGGAATGTGTTTTGGTATAGGCAGATCTTAAATGCAAACAAGTTCGTTTACAGGGTGCCTCACCAATTCGATGGTCAGATATTTCTCGACGTTTGTTGTTCATTGTCCACAAATCACTCTTCAGAAAACTTTTTTTCGTCAGACATTAATATAGTACGCTCATACGTTTCGAAGAGCACAGGAACGAATTAAGAGAGATCTGGTGAATAAGAAGGAGAAACACGGTTGTGGCATCCATCCAAAAGAGTTCGATGGCCACTCATTTAAAATGGTTAAACATACACTCAACACTTGATTGGTCAAGCAGTTAGCTTGTGCTGAAGGGCCAAGTATTTGTTTTGATTACTCTTTGCTGCACTGATCATTATGTAAGCCAGGAATGTATTAGGCAGGGGTTTATCATGTATGATAATCTTAACCAAATAACAAAGGAATAATCAAATTGGTTTTGCCCGCGATGTAATCAGTACCTGTTGGTGCATTTAAAAATGCAATTATAAGTAAAACTTCGCTCAATGCGCAGCGCACTACCTTGTGACCAGTCTGTGTACGGGTGAACAGCAGAGGGCTGTTTTGAAATTTACGCTTTCTTTGGGGATATGCAAAATACTTGATGCTAAACTATATATATATATATATATATATATATATATATATATTGGTGACAGCTTCCAATACGCATTCCATACCAACTAGCTTATCGATACTCTCTTTCGGTCCAATCGCTTCTATACTCAAAACCAGGAATTACCGCATTGAACATTACTCTCATACGAGTTACATTGTAGGTTTGCATATGACATTTTAGTGTTGCATAATCTGATGTTAGTGATGTAACAGTTTACGCACTTTCCCCATGAATGTGTGGCCGGAGTTCTATTCCCGAGCATCAACTAGAACAGAACCCGATTGTAATGCTTTTTGAAAGTGTGTTAACCCGGAACTCTATGAGATTGTGACATCTGTTGTCAATTTTGCGTGGTCTTCAACTCCCAAACATTTTCAGTCCGATTTTCTTCAAAAAAATTTAAGCTTTTTTGGAAAGTTTTCTTTTTTTTACATCACTTTCGTTTTCAAGTCCCCTGGTTTCACTGCGTTTCGCGATTTAATATTTTTGTTCGAACCTGCTTGCGTAAACTTGTTCTGAATGAAAAACTAGCCGTCACATGGCGTTCTCGTTCAAAATGTGCATCAACAATTTCACCTGTAAGTGATTCATCTCAGCAGACGGCTGGTTGTCTTTGGCATGCCGTGTCTGAAATTGTTTGTTTTACCGAACGCGTATGTCGATTGCAACGTTGATATCATAATACTTGGTGTTATCATGCTGAAACAACAGTTGATATTGAACTGGGTGTCCGTTCATGTAGTCTTTGGTGTACACTGAATCACCTATAGAAAGCCGGACTCGAATATCCGCTTTGTCTCCCGGCGACGTATCTCTACAACGCTACTCCACTGTGATTAACGCTATTCGGAACTTCTTAAACTTTCGGCCAATAAGAGCTTCTTTTGAAGACGCATCATAAAGTGTACATGCATTTTGTACAGTCCGATAGACCGAGCGGAAGGTTTGAAATACTTCACCCATCGTTTCCTCCCCATAGACTTTCGATAGCCGCCTGTTCTAAGTCTTCACAAAACGCTCAACGTGGCCACGGAACCTTAATTTGTAGGACGAAGACGGGGTTTGTTATTCTGGCAGCAAAAGTTCAACGCATACGGGTCGAATTGAAACTCGGTGGTAGAAACGGTGATTTCCAGTCATCCGTGCTAATTGAAGACTTGTTTTAGAAGGATGATCATGAAAGACAAAATCGTTTCTGCAATTGCGATATAGTTTCTGACTATTCTGTAGTATCCTTCATCCATGTAAACCGTGCTGTCAATTAGCTCGGAAACTTTCATGTGCAGTCGCCACCAAAGTTTTGCCAGTTATCCCCACTGCTGAGGCTTGACATGTTGGGTTCTGTCTTGATTGTTGGCTCCGTGAATATTGCTTATCATGGCCTTCAATTTGGTGACCAACAATGGTGATTACCAATAAACCTATTTATCACTACTGTCGCTCCGTTACACCGTTAATAATACGTACAATTTCCATCGAGAAACAAATCTCTGGATTGTCCATATCCAAGGTGCTATCACTGCTGTATCGAACTAAGTCAGTTACTCCATTGCTGTACTACTGGAATCACCATATTTGACGTCGCGTACTTCCATGACTTCTTGTGATTGATTACTGTCCGCCTGAAAGTCTGAGTATTCATACGTGGTCGCGAGAATTTGTAGACAGTTTAAAGAGTTCCGAGATGTGGTATCTCACTGGCAAAAGGTTGAAGGCAGAAAAGAAAGTCACTCTCCTCCTCACTGGGATCAATAGAGGTGTGTACAGCTTGATGAGTTGTCATTCCAAGGTTCACCCATTTCCTTTCTTGCGAATCCTCAAAACAGATACCGCTCTCACATGGTTAGCCTATATATTTTGAAGCGGCTGAATTAGCCAAATTTCGCACACATCAGTCATTTTATTTTAGAAATGTAGACCCAATCACCCCAATGCATTTTTGAAGACCAGTTAGCATTTCAGCTTCCCGACCGATTGATCGTTGGAGTAAGTATGTGTGACTTGCATCAGAAGCTCTTATTACACTTTCCTGTCATCTAGAACATTATGTGAACAGTATGAGGAGGTCAAAGCTGCTGTGAAAGATGAGCGGAATTTTTTACACAAAATAGTAAGGTGTGAAAGCTAACAAAGGCGACGGTGCAACTGACATGCATCTAATTCAAATCTTACCCAACGGTGGAACAGCTGTAAGTCATGCGGTAGGAAACTTCCTCGATCAACTTGTCGATTTCGAAACACTAAGTATCATATGTGGTAATAATTGGTCACATTCAATCATTATGTCACAGTCCGGAGTATTTTACACAATCCACTTTCAGCAGTGAATAATTTAGTTTCAGTTTCCATGTAATTACTCTTGCCGTTAGTCCTGTTGATTTTACCCATTTCATTGTTATTTCTACTGAACATTCATTTAATCCTCTTGATTTCACAACATATGTTAAAGCGATAACTGCGAAACCTTCTGAAGCTTCTTTCAAGGGTATTAACAGTTAGTCATTGTCAACTACTACTTTCTGATTCTCAGTTCATTGTCAATATATGCCACTTGGTTATTAATCGTGGCCGGTCAGTCGTTAGTTTAAGCGATTAGTTCATAGGTTTGAGGCTGGACGCCCAAGATACCCGGATTCGGTCAGTTTGTCCTATTACATACCGGGCGGGTGTTTGTTAATCGGAAAGGCCATCAATGAACACATGATGTAGCACGCGCTCTTGCGGATTAAGTCAAGTACCAAGAACAGAGTAAGATTACCATTCTATGTTTTAAGTGAATGAAAATCCAGCACTGCTTTAAATCGATCTCTAGAAGAATAGCCAAACACCTCAGAAAGAAGGTTGTGTCAGTGGTTGGTAACCCTATAAGTAAAGGATGTTTTCGTTGAGAAAGTTTGAGGACGGGGTTTCTAAAGCTTCCTAGCATGCCCTCGCCCGCCGTTAGCATTCGCTGCGTTGATGAACTGTTCTACAAGACCTACGCTAAAGAAAATGTGTGTGGGCTGGCTCACCACAGGATCACCGAACTTCACGTCGAGACTCAAATGCGACATTTCTTAAGTAGTGTCTCTTTTGGTAGCAGCGCGCTAAACACGCTCGACAGCAAACACGTCTTCCGTCAAGCCGTATACACGACCTGACTGGCGTACTCAGGTATCGTTCTTATGTAAACCCCCTAAAGTGTTCAAAGCATTTTCTATGAAAGTACACTTAGTCATTCTGAGTAAAAAGTCCTTTTTCGCCACCATCATGATGATATACAAGAAGTAAGTTGGACGACATCCGGATTGTCACGTTTCTTCAGTCCAACTTCGTGGTGTCTACTATGATGAACACAATATGAATTACGAAAGCAATACCATAGTCCCCACCAAAACTCCAACCGTCTGACCAGAGCTTAATTGCGTCAAGATCAATCTGCAATGCGCCGGAATCATTGGCATCCCGGATGTCTAGGTAGCCAGGTTAGTGAACAGAGTTGCTGGACCTATGGTCTGGAACGTCGTAGATGTAAACACGAAACAGTAGACGACTTTACAGTGATCTCTTAGGAGCTCCCACATAAGTTGAAGAGGGAGATGAAATTTTTGATCAAGTTCTACCGTCAGGAAAATAGGCGATCCAGTAAAGAATCTCTCTTTGGATGCCATATACTCCCAGTTTTTCTGGGGCGGTGGGCGTCATGTGGACACGGTCAGCGGCGTTGGCTGAACAACAGAAGGTGGCAAGTGAGATGAGCCCAATCTTTTACCGCCGTCAGACTATGCATGAGGATTAGATTATCTGTTATGCACGGTCGAACAGGAAAGGAGCCACGCTGGCAAAGTTGGTTGGTCGATAGTTAGCCAAAATTGCTGAATAGTCCTGTTTGTTTGTTTTCTGATGCATTTAACTCGAAAATGAACAGTTTACTCCTTCGATGTTCCAACACTTCTGATGATATGTGCATTGAACCACTTTTGTTCGAACTCAAAGGCAATGGTGTTTCTATGAAGCGACGCATAATTTTTTTAGCTTCTATTAACCCGTCAGAAAAGCAGTTGGTCAGTTTGTTGGGTAAAAAGATATTAGTACCTCCATAATCTGCTACTTTGAGTACATCTATTCGTTTATAATCCCAACAACCCTCACGCTAAATCTTCTGCGGCAATGCTTCAGCGATTGAGCATTGTTTTGGCTGCGTCCTCACACAATATCCACTATCGTAGTGCAAAATTCATTCCTCATTCTGACCACTCATCTCTGTATGCTGACTCTGGAGAAGTTGGTGTCTTAGATTGTCCATTGATTTAACCATTTCCGGCTTCTTGTGTTTGTCCGATTTGTCTTATCCGAAAATACTCTCACGTAGTTTGGACCTCACCACGTAATGGGTGTAACCGCGATGTCGGGTGAAAATTTTTTGAATTTTACAGAAGTCCAACCGAAATTTCTGCTACCCCTGACGGATAATTACGCTCCGATGATAAAGTTGTTATTCCTCACATTACGGTCTGCTGTATTGAATTATTTACGCTCTGGCCTTTTCGGAACTGAACAAATTAAATTATTGGCCCATCTAACTTGCTGGTGACCAGAACTGAATGCTGGCCTGTGTAATATTTCCAAAAACTGTACCCAGTGTACACCTGAAGCGCGGTCGCGACTGTCAAAATAGACACCCTTACTAATTTCTTCTGAGATCTGGCAGCGAATACGTTCTGACTGTTGTAGTCCATTGTTAGAAAAATATGTTTTGGTCATTCCCTGCTCATTCGTAGTGGCATATCTACGTCGTCGGCAACTGCGAATTTCACTCCGGTTGTATTTCAGAAAACGTTCACTCTGGACGGAGTATTATGTGCCACTGACATTGGCGCTCTTTTTACTCAGCAGAAGTTTGAAGACTTGTTGAAGAAAGTGGGCTTTTGACACCTGTCAACTGCATCAGGACCTCATTAGTCCAACAATGCTGCTGAGAATTTTGCGCGTATTTTGAAAATTGCGACCAAGTTTGTCGGCCCATCTAAATTTGAAAAATTGGAGAATAGCGTAGGTAAGTTCTAGATGAAGTTTCGAAATTCTGACCGTTCGACAACTGAAAGCAGTCCATTAGGGCTACTCAAGACCCAGGTTCTCCGAACAAGCATGCCTAGTCTTGGGTGAACTGAAGGTGTGCATCATCGTGACAACTGTAGTGAGATCAGACTGAAGCAGTTCTCTAAATGACGAAGGTTTGGCTGTTCAAAACTCACACACAAGCTGCTTCAAGCCGAATAGCGATCGGTCGATGCCAAACAATTAGAAATTTCGATCACCTGCTGCGTCGATTAATGCTTTCCTCCTACAAAAAGTCTTACTTTTCCAGTAAATTGGGATTGTTTAGTGCCGGCCAGACTTCTGTTCTGATTTTCCTATATTTAGTAGTCCAGCTCGCGACAGCAGCGACCTCTGATCATTTAGAGGAATTGTGAGCAATAACCTGGGTACTCAAATGTTTGTGGTTTATCTATTTCTATATCCGTTCTGTCTACTATTGTCGTGGTTATTGCTGAGTCTGTTCCAGCTTCCAGATGCTAATGAGAACGAATCACCACGGGTCTATTTCTCTTTACTGTTGTGTTATTGCATCATTGATAATAGTATACACAGATACATTTGGGAGACAAATTTATGAACTGCTCAACTCCATGATTTCATTACTACTGCGTCGGAACCAGATCTGAGCTTAAACTAAGTCAGTTTCTCTAGTACGGCATTACTGAAGATACGAAATCAAGGCCTTGTCATTGGGCATGACTTTGGGTGATCGGTTGCATCTCTCTGACTCCCGGAGGGCCTATATAAACTCGTCATAAGCAGACTGGAACGAACACTGGGTCGGTGAATTTTCACCCCGAATCGTTGTCTGATCAAGAATCTGCGTGGACAGAGCTGAATAATTTCACCTCTTTGTAATGTGGTTGACCAGCGATGTTGAGTGTTAGATAATGATTTTTTGCAGCAGGTGGTAAGTCGTTCGATTTCAGCAGCTGTGAGGGTGTGAACACAGAAGTTGTCGGAAGATTAGAAACACACCTTTACCAAGGAAATATCACCATACCTGCATCTGCCAGCTGGTAATTGTTGATTAGACACAACAGAGCATCGGCCTGTTTCAAATCTGCGGTCTCATGGTAGTATATTTTGAAATAGTACCTCAGGCCAATGGAGACCACACCAAGCAGGCAGCTAGCAGTGGCGACCAAAATAAATCCGAGTAATTTGCTGGCGTATTCAATACTTGATGCTTAGCAGTCTATAACTGGAATCCATAGCACGTGATGCGTTGAGTAATAGCAATGATTATGTCCCGAAGCATATCAGTTGCAAAACGCATAGTGAGAACATTGTCTTGATAAACCATATTGCTAACAACACCAGAAGGCACTGTACCACTTGTTCTCCACTGTACACTCCGAGTGCATGCTTTGTGTCTTGTTAGCGTAGACGTGTACCTTTAGTGTAGATTCAATTGTATGCCAAGCGAACAGAAATGAGTTCTATACAGTAGGTAGAGCTAAATGTATGGCAGATACGCCTTCTTGTGAAACCAGTGGTGTGAAGGAAAAAGAACCCGAATAAGTCTAGATATCAAATTACGAGCGAAGTCAAGCACTGGAAAATGGACAATAATGTCCATGGAATGTTCAGTGATAGTATGGACTAGTGGGTGTTCCTGATGTAGCTGGTGTTGCAAATTAGTTGTGGTGAAGTACAATCTACTTATGGAATAGTTCAACACATGTTCAATCGCCGTGTTTGTAATGAAGTGTTGCACCCAATTTTTTCAAGTCAAACGAATGCGATTAGCAAAATGAAGTATGGAACAGAGAAAACACCATACAAACAGTCTGCCTTAAAGTGACTTGTTCATTTTCACACGATCACGATTCATGATCAGACGAATATGGATTACTCGGAATGAGAATCGGTATCCTTAGAAGTCGATTAGTGGCAAGATGACACATGACAAAGTGTACTGGCAGCTCTCAGTAAAGTTTGACGTGTTGCGGCTACATTGGTTCGAATAATTTGAAATGGAATGTCATCATTTGAACCAAAGTAAATTTTATAAAACGTCGTTTACTCACCCCAAGATAAAAATGATCAAAACGGTAGATACCCTAAGAACCTGTTCCTTCTAACAATTTTATGGTTATTATGGGTCACGATGACATTTCCATCGAGCCACAATTTAAGTATCGACAGGGTTAATAGTTAGTGATCATACTGAGAGCTGTCAGTGGAATCTAAATTTGCTGAAAACTGTCACCAACAGTCATTGTATTCGCCATCATAGATAGCCCACTTTGTTAACTTATTACCATTAAAATTACGAAGGTGAAGGGGAACAAACGAATGTCCGGCACATGTTGATACAGAGTTCACGAGTGAATAGACTGATATCATTTTTCAAACATGAGTACATAGAGATAGAATTGACCATGCTATCTTTCACGTATGTGTATGTGGGACGTAAAGTTTGATATAAAATTTGCATACACCAGTGAATAAGTATTGGATGTGATCAACAGTAGTTATCTAATGGTGCTCCTCGATATCTTTCCAGGTGATACAACTTCCGCTATTCTGGTTTATTTAAAATCCAGCTGAAATAAACGTTCGAATTTCGTATGAACGGGATGGTGTAAAACTGGCAATATACACTTAACTCCCAACTGTGTTAGCATTCCCGTAGAAACAAATTGCCAACATAACGTATTCCGTATCCACAAAATGACGGGTTCATTGAGTAATGTGCCACCTGTGTTAACCACAAAACTTGTAATAAAAGCGATTATAAAGCATTGTTTATTGCTAACTGTTAAAATTACGATCGCTGTGCAGACTCTTTTTGTTTCCAGCATTTTTTTGTCCCGAGACGTTTGTTTGAACGAGTAGGGATATATACTAGTACCCCACGCACCCGAAAGTAATACTGACCCTTCACACTCGCCTACTGTTCCGCCGTGCCACCGTTTCATTTTATTATTCACTCGCTCTCACGTTGAAATTGCGTGTAGAAAATACACTCCTTGTTTATTCGTTGTGTTATCTGATAACTGGGAACAGTGGTGATGTTGTTCATAGCTCGGGTTTTTTGTTTTGTTGTTGATATGTTCGCCAAGCGTGGCATTTACGTTGCAACCGTTTCATCACCAAGCGAGGTGAAATCATCAATGCCTAAATGTTTCAGTGTATAGTTTTGAGCACCGTTGGTGACCAAACTCTACGCTCAAAACTATACGCTGAAACACTTATGCACTGATGATGTCACCTCGCTTAGTTATGAAATATTTGCAACCCAAATGCTACGCTTGCCGAACATACCAATACCAAAATCACTGCATTATACTCAGCCGGTCGTCTACTGCTCGCTTTGTTCTACACAGCTAACATGGTACGTTTTCATAGAAATTAATGGCACTATTTTCTCCACCAAGCTAATACTTCAGAAGACGTTTCGGTGTATTGCAATTTTCCCATTATTCTTCTTTTACTATTACGAAAACTGTGATGGAAATCTACTCGATTCACCGATTATCCGAACCCCGACACAACAGAAGATCTGACAAACGGTCAATCCAAATATCGCATTAAAGATACACCCTCTGGATTGGACGAACGGTCTCAGTGTTGTGCCCTCCGTTATTCGCCAATTCATCTGTTCCGTATTCCATCAATTAACACACAGTTTGTGACTTTGCATGTGCTAATGAGATCAGCCAATGAGAGGCTGTGATTTCTGTAATACTGTTGTACAAAATTCACTGGTTTTTAGGTTCGGAAAACCTTTTCGAGATGACCTCAGTTTTGGTTTCAAACAGTTTTCCCACATAAGCTAGTAGTTATTTGTTTGTTTGGATGCGACATTTCGGATCAAATGTTATATGGCATCCGATCCATTTTCGTAGTATCGCACACATTGCTTTTTAAAATTGCAATTCTAATTTTCCCTATTACGACTACTCTGCTTGTGTAGAGTTTCTCATTTGACACGTTGTGCTATTTTATTCACGGGCGCAAATTGAACTTATATGCGTTCAACACATTCAGCTAACTGTGTCTCACAGCTCTGTTAAGAAATACAGTGTTATTAAATCGCAAATTGACACGAACAGATAACCGGCAAGATCACACATACTTCTGAAGTTCTTCATCTTTTAACTTGTAGTGTTCACAACAAATCGTTATCCTTTGATTCATTTTTTGCACATGTTTTACACACCTTTTCATTAGCTTCAATAGTATTTTGTTTGGAAGCGCATCTTTGAACTGTATCATTTTTTACACTTTGCCCTGGATCTTCATAGACTGAAAATTCCGTTTCTGAGTCGGTTTCAGATGTGAGTTCAGCTACTCAGGAACTATCTGCAATTGAGTTGACGCAGACGAACTTCTGGGCAAATTAAGCAGAAACAACGTCATCGTCACAACAACCTCGATTTTCATCTAACTGCGGCAGGCGCACTGATCATAACTGTAACCGAACATTGTATTGTACTGCTGCCCTGTGCCAAAAACGTCAGCTTTGTTTTCCAAGACTCGGTCTACAGACAGATTGATGGGGTAGCTATGGGTAACCCGCTTGGCCCTATTCTGGCAGACATTTTTGTAGCAAAACTTGAGCAACAAGTTACAGAACGGTTATCTTCCGTGCAGCTAAAGAAGCGATACGTCGATGATATTCTTCTCATCGCACACAATCAACTGCAAGCAGAGAGCTTAATTGATCAGATGAATTCCTTGCACCCAAACACACATTTCAGTATGGAAGGCGATAATCAAAACAGCCTACCATTTCTGGATATATGCATCAGGAGAAATGCAGATGGCTCGATTCAACGAAGCGTCCACCGCAAGAGCACTTGGACAGGTCAGTACCTGCATTTTGAAGGCTTTGTTTCCCGATCCTACAAACAGAGTTTGGTGCGCACTTTGTTTGATCGGGCCAGACGTATCTGCACTGAAGATACTGTTCAAGAAGAGATGGCCCTGTTAGAGACCACCCTACAACTAAACGGCTATCCTAAACCGTTTATTGCAAGATTTAAACAGCCCATCGACATAGGAATTCGACCCGACACAGTGTCCAAAAAGCCGGTATTTCTTCGTCTTCCCTTCAAGGGTGATGATGTATGCCAACTTATTCACCGTCGTCTGGTTAGTTCTATCGCGAGAACATACAATGCAGTGGTTCCAGTGATTCTGTTCAGAACATTCCGGATTCCGACACCCTGTGTGAAACAACCGGTACCTGAGTCAGCCAAATCCAACCTTATCTATGAATATCGATGTAGATGCGGAGCATCCTACATAGGCAGGACTGAGCGCCAGTTGCGAACCAGGGTCACGGAGCACATCCCGAAGTGGGTCAGGAAACAGATTACGCGAACACATGATGTCACAGCCGCGCATAGAAACAAGGAGCCTGCATCGTCCATTGCGCGTCATATCCTAATGACGCAACACCAATGTGACCCCACAACGGCATTTCGCGTTATCTACTCAACGTCACACAGGCGAACACTGCGTTATGCCGAAGCGATTGCAATCCGAAAGTTCAAACCCGTGTTGTGTGTTCAGAAACAACTGTTTGTAGGGTTGTCGCTACCTTGGTAGTGACAGTGATTGTGCACTCTGACAATTGGCTTTCTCTGGTATCTTGTTCTCTTTCTCATACTGATATATAAATGGTCTGTAGTATGCACTCGTAAAGATGCAGCGAAATTTGTCCGGACATAAATCGTGCAACATCAGCCTACTGTCTTCTTTATTCAAATTTTTGACGGAAAAAGAATGTTTCATTGTATTAGTGTTGTTTTTGTTCGTAGTCCCGTTGAGACGCATAAGTCGTGTATTGGCTTCCCCAAATAAACTTTTGTGGCGTCCGCCTTTTCGGTTCACAACGGCATTGCGCGTTTCCAACTACTACATTGCCACAACGATAAACAGGAGTTTCCGCACACCTCCACACTCTTCTCGTTTTTGTGTGGATTGTTGGCTAACAGCCTAGTTACGCAGTGGTAGATTTTAGCTCTTTGCACCTCCCGACCTTCCTAAACGGCCCGTGTGAAACTCTTTCCCCCACTTTGTCTGGTTGTACCTTCTGGTGCTAGGTTCATCTTGTATGTCGTTATCTTTTCAGCCCAGAAAGATTCAGCTCATTAGTGGATCATTCCACTCTGTCAATACGCCTTTCGTTTTCACCTGTACATGCAATTTTTTGCCCATTTGACACCGTTTCAGATTAATGGTGTTATTACGCCATTGGTGTCACTTCGTTGGTGAAATAACTAAAAACTTCCGACACGCTTGTTGTGTGACCGGAACCTTTCTGATCGTTGTTTGTAAGTTATCTGTCATCCTACTAATACTGCATACTATGTGAAATTCTTTCCAAAAATACTAGTTCACAATGTACATGGGATCGTAAAGATCTTATCCTGCCATCCGCATGCTGCGTGCGATCGCGTTTGTGTTTACATATGTTTGATTGCCTGGCTTTTTTTCTACCTTGCGTAGTGGTCATACTTGTGTGTTGTTTAGATCCGGTGAGCCATACTAACTAGGACTGCGGTCCTTATGGGTTCAACCATGTTACACTGGCCAAAGAGGATAAGCCAGACGAAAGATGATTACTTTCGTTGTGGGTAGTGCTTGTGTGCTGCATTCGGGTTCGGCTTGGATTTCGTTTTTGTCTGGTCTGGTTTTGCGCGTGACTTGTTCTTCTCTGCAGCAATATTGGTCTTACGTGTTTCGACTTCATAGGTGTGTAGCTATTGCAATCTGGTCGTTGCTGGTGGTCGATGTTGATGCGCTTGTGTGTGTTTATGCGTGACATTCGTTGCCTTATGGCAAAGGCTTTTGAGCTCGATGTTGCTTGAAAGCCCTAACCGTTCTTCTGTTTATGTCTGGGTGTCCTGACAGCACCTGAAGCCCATATAAACCGTGGCTACACCACGTTAACCAAACACCACACTACATCGGCCATCGTGCAGGGCTAACCGGGTCGCCTCTCTGTTGTTTGCGGCACAGTGGATAGGCGAAAATATACAAGTGTCAAACCCTCTACCTTTCCCTATCCTAATGACCCTGACAGCAAAAGTCCTGGAGCAAGCAATGCTCACTCACACACGAAGACCAACCTGAGACACGCCCAAGGGCGCAAGACGCTCTCCGTTAAGACCAGAAACGTGTGCTTGCTGTTGGATCGATGCAGCATCACAGGACGGCTGGAACAGCGCACCGCCGTGATCGTGATGGAACTGCGTCGCTGTGGAATCAATGTAGCAGGCTTGAGTGAGACAAGATTTGTGGACCAAGGTAATATACGGGGAGCAGATGCTGGGTTTACCTTCTACTGAATAGATTGCTCGCCACAATGTGCTCGGGAGCATGGTTTCTGTTTCGCAGTCGCTGATCAAATCAATGCTTTGATGATAAGCGAACGGCATGGCATCAGCAGTCGGATGCTGTCCATGCGCCTGTCACTCGGTCGAGGCAAAAGTGCCACATCTGTCAGTTTTTGTGGCTCAAATATGTGTATCTCTGATGACCCAAAGGACCAGCACTGTGATCACCTGTCCGCCACAATCCGGTCGGCACCAATAAATGAGCTATTGTTTGTTATGGATGACTTGAAAGCTCGAGTTGGGCGCAAAGCAGTAGCCTGGAGGGGAGTCTTCGAACCCTACCGCCTCAATTCGTTCAATGAGAACGCTGATTGTCCGCTCCAGCTGTGTGCTACTCACGATCTGGCTATCAGAAACAGCGGATTCCACCTGGATAGGAGTAACACAATATGAACTCAACCACGAATCGATCATCATCGCTTTACGTGGTTGTATGGCAGCATGACATTCGTGAAGTGGGTAACACACGAGTGATGCGCGCCGGTGAATGCAGCACAGATCAAAGACCGGTCAGGGCCAAATTATTTTCGGACACGACCAGAAGTTGGACGTTAATAGAATGGAGAACTGCGATACGAAGGCTGTTTTATAACATGCGGTTGCCACTCGTCTGAACGACGATCTTGTGTCCAGCACCCTCATGGGTGTTTGGTAATGGCTTAAGAAAGAGATCAGGATAGCTGCACCGGGACGATCGGTGTTGACTGTGAGAAACTCTGAACTGGTTTGACGACAACCACGTCACTATCTCCAGCTAGGTGCCAGAGTGGAACGCGGCGTTTGCTGCTCCCACAATGGACCCGGACAATGAGGACAAGAGGTCGTTATTTCGGAGTACTCGCCGTCAACTGACCGAACTTGTTCGCGGAATCAAAGACGACTGGTGGGGGAAGCAAGGCGTGAGGATTCGGGGTTAAGTCAAACGCCGAAAACACAAAGAGTTCTGCAATTTGCTTAAGGCAATATTCAGCGGGCTGTTCGTGCGTCCAGCCAAAAGACATCATGAAATTATGTCTCAGACAATTTGACAGCCTGCTAAACCGTCTTGACAGGCCGTCAAATCCTTATTTGTTATCGCCCCAGATTTGCCGGAGGTTTAGAGAGCGATCAGACAGCTGTGCAATGGAAGGGTTGCAGGCGAGGATGGATTGCCAGGTGAAATAAAGAGGAATGGTGGACCGACGATGAAACACGCTCTAGCTGGTACACTCCATCTGGGGGCAGCAAGAAGTGCCACAATATTTCAAAGACACTTTCATCGCACCTTAGTTCAAGAGTCAGGGCAACGAGTATCTGCTCGATAGCTATCGGGATATTAGTTTGCTGTTCTTTTATGGCGAAGTGCTTGCAAGAAATTCATCTGAACCAACTGAATGCGGATATTTTGCAAGCCGAATTTCCAGAGGAGCAGTGTTGATTCCGGGCCAGTCGTAATACGATTGACCTGGTGTTTGCTGCTCGACAGACCCAGGAGAAGTGCCGAGGACCCAACCAGCTCATATGTGCCTCTCTCGTGGATTTTACCACGACATCTGATTCCGTGAACCGTGAGGTATTGTGCACAGTATTCGGAAGGTTTGTATGTCCAGGTAGGTTCACTAAATAGGCGAGAATGTTGCATGTGGGGATGAAAGCGAAGGTACAATCGCGTGGATCGACCTCTGATGGTTTTGATACTGTCACTGACGTGAAGAGGGATCGTGTCGTAGTCCCATCTTTATTTGAGTTATATTTGACTGCCATTCTAACAGCTGCTTTTCAGAACTCGGCGGAGGATGGCATTGAGGTTGGGTACATCACGGATGAGCGCCCACTGAATATTCGGTGTTTCGGTGCCCCAAGCTGGCTATATACCTCAAAGGTGTGCATGCTTCTGCTCACAGGGGAGACGAATTTCAGCAGCTTAGCACGGCTTTTGCGACCGCTGCATCCGAGTTTGGGGTGGATATAAACCTAGGTGAGACTTTTTGTTCCTCTCGGCTTTCTCTGGGCGAAGGTACTATTCCTGAACCTACGCCTGTAATTTGCACAATAGAGATGCTACCGGCAACTGCAAAGACCTCTGCTATTTGGGTAGCAGTTTGAATTCAGGTCTGCCTCAAGACCACGAGTTATGAGATCACGTGGCAAAGGCTAATTCTGACGTCCCGAAAACGTGTCCAGAAGAACCACAGCCTCAAGATGGCCGCCACACTTTGCCCACCGCTCGACGGTGCTGTCTATACCGCTCTGCGGCAGTGAAACTTAGATATTGTGTCGGCGGAACGTGTGCTGCCTGAGTTGTCTTCATTTATTACGTCCTAGACGCATCTTGGGCATTCAGTTGTCAGACATGGTTCCGAACACGGAGGTACAACTATGAACGGATGTGGACAGGATGGAATCCATGCTGATGCTGAGTCAGCTTCGTTGGCTAAGTCACGTCGTCGGATGGGAGATGACCGTATCCAAAAACAGCTACCTTGTGGACAACTGAAATTGGGTAAGCGAACTCCTGGTGATCAAAAGCGGAGATACCCGATTGTTATCGAAACAACCCTTTCGCGTTGTAACGTTGATTCTAGATGTTGAGAAGACAGGATATTCTGGAGGAGTGTGGTCCTGACAAGCATCCGCAAGTTCAATGAACAATTATTGCGCGGCCGAGAACGGGAGAGCGCGGTGCACAAGGGAACGTCGGTACCAAAGGTCATGGTGACTTGACTATGTCGCGTTCCGATGTGCTCGGCCATGAATGCGCTGGTCGCTTGGGATTAGTATGATGTCAACATACTCACAGTACATCGTCGGCCAAGAGACATCGAGTATATTACGTCCAAGTAAGTTGTCTCCGGTATATTCTCTTTTTCTTATACGCATCAACTAATGGACACCGTCGTTTGGCGACTGATCCGCTTCCCTTTCCAGAAATCTGGATGTCTGTAGCATTTTACCATTCCTCTTCTTCAACTTCGTTGGCTTACTGTACAATGACTGTTCTGTCTGTTTTCCTCCAGCCCAACCTTGAATTTTGTTTTTCCTCCAAATCCTCCCCAGAGTGCACAAACATGTATTCGTATATTGAACTATTTCTTGCATATCACTTTTAATTTTCTTCTCCTCAGTTTAGATCTTACCAGTGGAGTTTCCCTCTTTTTACATCCCGAGAGATTGGGCTTTCAGTATCGAACTATCAATTGGCTAACTAGCATTGACCGGCTGGACACAAAGACTTCACTTACACTCCTTCTGGTCTTATTTCCTCCGTTTCACACTGAGTGTGTGAGTGGGACCATAAGCCACTTGCGATGTGGGTTATGTGCATGCGTTTTTTAGTTTCGATCCCTGTGGTAGGCTTATCCAAAAAGGACGACGCCAGCCGTCTTTACATGCTCATTGGTCTATGCGCGCCAATGGCGCCACACGCACTTCCGGTTCGCCCGCGCACTTGTCAGTCGGATCCCAAGCCTCGGTCGTTAGTTCCACTCATCAGAGTTATTTAGTGCTGGTCGAGATGTATTGTAGGGTTTGGGTAACAATATACGTTGGGTCTTTCGAATATTGGTTTTGTAGTTTTATGTTTGGTGTTTGTAGCGTACACCTGGGAGCCGTTACTAAAGTGCACTCATGCACTAAATCTGGAGGGCCTCTACATTCGACAGTTTTACACGTATCTAACGTTAGTTACTAACACTTTTCGTTTGTTTAATTTCGATCGCTGTAACTGTCGGCCTAGTGCAAGAACAGGTTTCGGCTCGCAGAAGGTCTCCGTCAGCACACTTTCCGTCCCGATCGAGCCACTTGGGGGTGAATAATCCTCGTAGTTGGTTTACGCAAGTGGAAACCAATATTGGAACCCTCCAGTTCGCTTAAGTCTTACGAGAAGCTCGAACAGACTCTTATTATGCGCCTTGGTCTGTCTGACCGTCAGCGTATAACCTAACTTTTCAGTACTGTCGAGTTAGGCGAGCTGAAGCCTTCAGAGTTTCTATGCCATATACAACACCTAGCGGATTCAACACGTTTTGAGGAGTCACTCTTGAAAGAAGTGCAGACCAGGCGACTATCTAGGGGTAACTAAGGTATTCCGAGTGTTGACCCCCAAGCGACCCTATGACTGGGCTGTCAAACCCAACCGCACATGGGATATATATGGAAAACAGGTCTCCCGAATATCCTGTCAAGCGCCGAAAGCAGTGGTACTCCCGACCGACCGTGTGAACTAACCCACACGCCAAATCACTCAGTCACATGTCCCGTCTTGTGAATCCAGATGAAGAACTTCTCGGCCTAGATCGAGAAAGAGACGAGTGGCAGTGAGCAGTGCCACTCCCGACTAATACTGGTACCACTAACAGATTGGTGGTCGTGATCGATTCTGTTACAGTTCCCGTTCATTCTCTGAAGTGGGTCGTGGAAACTAGCTCGCAAGCACATCGCAACCGTCGGTGTTGCTGGCCTCCGAAGTGGCTGTTCTTCATTTGAGGCCGTGAATCGGGAGTTCGTCATCTGATCGAAACTAGTGCAATTATCAGCGTCCTCCCACTGATGTTTTGTGAATGAATCACGCAAACGCAATCAACATTATGTGCAACAGACAGTTCGTTCATTAACTTTTATGGCCATGTGGTGAAATTCTACTCAATTCATAGCTTATCCAAACCCCGACACAACAGAAGATTTGACAAGGGGCCGGTCCAAATGTCGCGTTGGGGATATACCATCAGGATTGTACGAACGGTCTCAGTGTTGTGCCTTCCGTTATTCGCCAATTGGTTTGCTCCATACTTCATTAAATGACATACGGTTTATGACCTCACATTTGCTAATGCGACCAGCCAACAACATACTCTGAATTCTTTAACTCAATTGTACATCAGTAAATTGGACTTCTCATCTCATGAACAACAACGGCTCACTGCTACCAGTACCAGATCGTTTCCCTATTACTTGCGTGATAGATTTTAATTCAAGTACAATTTCTTGGGTCATTCAAAGTCCCTAATTCCGGGTGTCACAGGCCAACGTTCACGTTCATTGAACTCAGGCCTCCGCCACACTTTCCGCTGGGTCTTCACTGTGGCAGCCATTGGTATCGACTTTTTGAGCAATTTGACCTGATAATGGACGCACGACAACGTCGGCTAGTCGACCGTAAGAAGGACTTGTCTGTCATCTGGACTTTGGCCAACACGGTTCCAAACTGTCCTGCATACTTCTCTGTAATTCCGAATAATTACGCCCCATTTGTCGAGCACTTTTTCACCTGGTTTAGGCTGCCAACTTTGCTACCACCTGCAACTGATGCTACGCAGCGTCATATTGTCACAACTGGCTTACCAACGTTCAAAAAGCCCATCACCCAACACTAGATAAATTAAAAATAACACACATCGTATTCGAGCACTTTCTCGAGCTGGCATCATCCACCCATCGGGCAGCCTCTGAGCCTCACTACTACTATTAAAAACTCAGGAGACTGGCGTCCATGTGGAGAATACCACACGCTCAACAAAACTGCGGTGCCCAAAAGGCAGCCCATTTGGCATAGTTAGAACATTACGGTTAGCTTCAAAGGAGTCGGTTTCCCCAGGCTGTCTCTGACTGATGCTTACCACCAGATGTCAGGTGCCATCGATGATATCGTCGAAACGGTAGTGATTACGCCATTCAGTTTTTTCGAGCTCCTGTACACGGGGTTTACCCTCTGGAACGCCGTTCAAACGTTTCAACGGTTTATTAACAATGCCAAAATAGGTTCGAACTTTGTCCATTCCTATATCGAAAAACGTATTGGCAAGCTCTTCAAAAGGTGAGCAACAGGAGTACCTTCGGTTGCTCTTCGAAAGATTTACAGCACACAAAGTCATTGTTTCAGCGGAAAAATATACTTTATGCTAAGCACCAGTTGAACTCTTGGAATGTCACATCCATGAACACGGCAGTTGACCACCGCCCAACAGAGTACAGGTGATTCGCGACTTTCTTTGTCACACAACGCTCTCCTCTGACCTTTGTTTCAACAGAATGAGCAACTGTTAGTGCTGGTTTATCTCGCAGTGATGAAACTTGTTGATTCTGGCCAGAATCACGTGAAATTGAGAGCGCCATGACAGAAAGTCCGCTGGAAGGTTCGAACCACCGAACCTTCACATCTGGCCCGGCGGCGTTACCACGCGGATACCCTTATATAATCAGTGACCTGCAAGATGTCAACCTCAACTGCTCCGGCATTTACACCCCATTGGTAAAACTATGGTAATGTGTCTTACGTTACTTTGATTCATGGGGTATAAGTACAGAGACAGTTGAGGTGGTTGTTTTGTAGGTCATTAGTTTTGCAGTCGAAACCATCAGGCGCGCATGGATTGAATTTAAATTGTGTAAGAGTGCGTGATATTGTGTTGTTGGCGCCGTTTTATTTTTCGTTTGTGTAACTTCTCTGCGTGGCTTATTTTGCCTCTGACTCATACTTGTTTGTGTTGCTTTCTTTTATAGGACTGCCGTTGGAACCACGACCCCGGAAAAAAGCTGTCCACCGGTATCTCCACATTGCTCCATAGTTAGTCCGTAAGTTTTACGGACATCATGTTACAGTACATATCCCCACATGTTTATTACATTTAATACCGGCCGAACATTTCTCACACTGTTACACGCAACGCACTCTGAATTGATGTTATGGACCCTTACCTGGATTCCCTTTCTGTCTCTTCTGCACCGTCTCATTAGAGTTTTTACGCTATCGCATTATTGACCGGTATTTACTGAATGTTAAATTCCCTGCTCAGGGTTCAGTTGGTTGTGTGTTGTGCAATTCGGTAACCACTAATCATTTTCTACAAAGTCAAGTTTATCGGAGTAAACTTTCGGGATTGTCTTGTTCTGTTCCTACTCAGGAGGTTTACAGCTGCCCGACAGACTGTGTGTAGCCGTGAATCCCGACTGATTCTGTAGTTAACCAATATCCGGCCGAAATATGTCTGCAGGAGAATTGCAAGACAAAGTTTACAACAAATGCGGATACCTGAGCATATCTGCCGATAGACACAAGCTAAAATTAGCTCGAATTCGTAGTCAGCAGCTAGAGTTACGACTGCTTTTAAGGGATAAAATGGGAAAAGGCAGAAATGATTATAAGGAAGAACTAAAAAAACTGAACAAACGAGCGGAAAGTGTGTGATTGTAGTGACCTGGAGATACCCCCGGTCTGCTCGCTGTACGATGTGTGAAATCCCTCCTAAAATCTTAGCTCACATTGTACATAGGACCTCAAGGATCTTTGCCTGCCGTCCGCCTGATGCATGAGATCACGTTTGTTTGTTTGCATGGTTGTCGGCGTATTCGCGCCAAGCGCGCCATACACCTTTTCCGGCTTTCTCGCGCGCTCGACGGTCGGATCCTTAGCCTCCCTAGATATTTCGCGTATCGGTGTCGTCTAGTGCTGATCGAGGCCACTTGTAATTATCGCATAATATATTTTTGGTCTCCGCAACTACCTGTATTTTCATTTCGCGTCTGGTATTTCTGCGTATACCTGAGGAGACGTTAATTTAGCGCATGTACGCACTAAATTATCACGCCATTAAGTAGATCACTCCCGGGTTCACTATCCCAGATCTCAACTAGTCCCGCTAAGGCTCAATGCTGCGTTAATGGGCGAGGTTGTAATAAGCGACTAAGCATCCATTCATTTATGATGTTTCTGCCAAAATGAGCTCCCAATATTAACTGACAGATTCTGTCCTACGGACACGCGCTGTGCTTGAAAAATAATCGGGATCATTGAGTGTACTTGGGAAACTTCTCAATATTTGTATGGGATCTTCGAAGAAGGATTTAAAGATATCAAGTGATAACCCTATAATCTACGGGGGATTCGCCCAAATTTTTATGTTGAGCGTTGATGGCGATACTGGTGATTTCGCTGATAGACAATCGTATCTCACCCAGTACTATGATAGGGAGGCAATGGACCCGATAAAGGTATGTATTATACCAGAATCGAAGTTGGTACACAACGCGGCTGTCCATATCCCTTTACGACGTTCCGGTCAAACGCACTTTATGGCACCTTGCTGTATCAGGTCATTAACCGATGGGCGCATTCCCAAGCAAGGTGAGACAAAGGGTCTGACGCATTTGGCTGAGAGAATGAAAATGTGCTCACTCTGCGACAACTCTACTAGGAATTCGACGCATAGTAAAGGATATTGTTCGGCGAATGTCCATGCCGATACAGTCCAAGTGGCTTGAGGCAGCAACTACCATTGTGCGTCGCGGGCGATAACCATTCATCGCTGCTTTCACCCGATTTGTAGATGAGAAGGCGGACGCTGTCACCACAATGATTCTCCATATTTTCCCTGGTCACCCAAACAGT
This sequence comes from Paragonimus westermani, assembly GCA_008508345.1. Lineage (NCBI taxonomy): Eukaryota > Metazoa > Platyhelminthes > Trematoda > Plagiorchiida > Troglotrematidae > Paragonimus > Paragonimus westermani. The sequence continues at coordinate 17,267 of QNGE01001136.1, read as the reverse complement.
CGATCACTCAGACTCCCACAATCCAACGTGAACCTGGTTAACACAGGATACACAAAGTTAATGTTTGTTTGCCTCACTCAGATCCATAGTGGTGTCCACGAACTCCAGGCCTTTTCCCTATTACTTGCGTGGGAGGTTTTAATTCAAGTACGACTTCTAGGGTTATTCGAAGTCCCTAATTCCGAGTAATACAAAGATACCGTAACAGCTTTATGTGTCAAAGATGGAAGATTAAATCAACAGTGGACAAACTGAACTTGTGCCGATGCTTCAAAGCGGGCGGTCAACGATCTGGGACATACCGTTTCACCCAGCGTTCAGATCTACAGGCCCAAAGCACGTGACAGTCATTCAGGACTCGATGTCGATGCTTTTTGTATGAAAAAACCCCAAAGTTGGAGTATTTTTTGTTGCGCTGCCAATTGCCAGGGTCTCCTTGAGCCCCCAGCTGCTTACTTGACCAGAGTAGGTAAATAGCCTACGTGGTGCGCCTCTTCAGTTTGTGAACATCCTTGCGCATTTGTAGTCCATATTTAAGCCATGTCTCATCAAGTCATGACATATGGTGGTCTGAAGAATTACACCAAAAACCCACGGCATATAGTGCTCTGAGCCAAATACGCGGATGGCACAAGGGATATTTATTTGGAAAACCAATCCATGGGTTATGTGTCTCAACACGACTACAAACAAAAACACTCAGCCGCGTGCGACACTGGTCTCAAAAAGTCACGGTTGCCACGAGTGCCAATGCTCAGTTCCTTTATGTAGCAAGAACCACTTCATGCGATGATGCACCCCAATGTTCCTTCTTGTATTCCCATGTTGAGATCACTGTTCTCGCCCCACTACTAAACAGTAGTGGTGTGAGTAATATAGTGTGATCGCTCATCCTCAGTTCAATAGAATGATGGTACATTCTTCTGGAGCTACTTTTTCACAAAGCTGTGCAACTCTTCTCCTAAAACAGGTGACAGAACACAGCCATGAGGCCCATGGCCAATTTACGGCGGAGACGTCCAAAAGAATCTGCTATCCTATATGTCGGTTTATCTGCAATGCTGCATTTCTTGGGAAAATTTTCTATCCTTCAATAACATACGAGCTTCGCTTGCTTTGGTGATGATTGGTCTTGTCAAATAACGTAATGTACTGTTTGATCCGGTTTAGCGCTATTCATCGGATTGGATTGTGATCAATATGTGACAGGTCTAAGCTGAAGTAGGATGGCAGTGAATTTGAAAACGACCGACAAACGTTTAAAGCTAAAGGACCAACTAATCCGAAGGCACTCACATTAGCTTATTCGATATACCAGAGGTGTCACCTGCCCTGAAACCAATGTGGCATCACTCTGAAAACAGACCAAACCTGCACGTCTGAAATGTTCCAAGTAACTAAGTGATCAATAGCATTTTTAGGTCAGCATCACGGGCTTCATACAGAAGATCGATGAAGCGGATGTTGTACCCATGAAGGAAAAGGAGTTGGTTTCCTAGGACCGTCTAATGGTGAAGTTTTTAGTCTTTTATCATTTTGTTGTCGACCACTGGCAGCAAATACATTGAATGGCAGCTCCCTGTGTGCTCTGCTGAAGAAACATTGCTTAGGTTCGTTCTCACATGAGACAATGGGTCTGTGACCAATTTTGTGGGCATGTGTTAAACCCACTTAACAGCAAACATGAACTTCTTCAAGCCAGTGAAAGAAACTTGCTTGTTTCGTCCAAGAGGTGGTTTCACGAAGGCTCTAAAAAGTTTCTTGTTACAATTATTCGTCGTGCACGGAAGATCCTTTCCATCAACTCGTAAGTGTTATACCTTTTTTGAGGTCATCTAGCATATTTTACCACCCATTGCGTTTTGACTGCTAAGAATCACGAAGAGTTTCCACCCACAATTAGTATACCTCTGTAAATATATGGTCTCCCTAGCCTTCAAAATACGTTGCAACAAGTCACTATAAGAGACATGGTGGAAAATATGCTACTCATAAGCAGCACTTTTCCAAAATGGAACCGGAGCGTGTTACGCCTAGTGGAGAACTACAATTTGAGCTGTTTCATTCCAACAGTGCACGGGGTCATGACATACTCGACCGATAAAATGGTTTACGGATTACTGGCTAACTAGTGTAGTGAGGATAGACGGTCGCATCATACTACTCACACCACTATACAGTAGCAGCGTGGATCGAAATGATCGCGGGATAAATACGGGAGAGATACGGGAAGGATCATTGGAAGGGAGGATGACATGGAATGGCTTTCGCCACACGACGGAACTGAGACGTGGTGTCTAAAGCGACTGTAACATTCTCGGACGAGTGTGGTGTGCAAATGAGTGTTTCTGTTCGTAGTTCCGTTAAGATGCTAAAGTCGTGTATTGGCTTCCCAAGTAAACAACCTCTGTGCCATGCGCCTTCTGGGTTCACAACAATTGGTGTCGGGACCAGGATACGAGGAGGATGATCCCGTGGCCGCACCGTTTGAGGATGGGGATGATCCCGTGGCCGCACCGTTTGAGGATGGGGATGTTCGGAGTTTCCTGGAGGGCTTCGAGAACGTGGCGGAAGCGCTCGAAGTAAAGGCGGACCGGGCGGAGCTGGCGGCCCTGCGGATGCTGCTAAAGGACAGGGCGAAAGCGGTGCTGGATGCTGCGCGAAGAGGCCCTGCGAAGCTGGAGTGGGCCGCCAAGAAGGTCGAACTGATCACCGGGTTCGACACTCCCGCCGACTGCCAGGGGCGCCCGACTTGGACCAGGAGGCGACGCTCTGGTCTACGCCATGTCCCTACTGGCAGCGTTGTGAAGAGCCCTGCCACATTTCGACCAGGACTCAGAAGAACGCTCGCTGACGGCACAGCTCTTGGAAGGAATGCCACCAACAGTCCGAGATCAGCTCAGAGTCTCTCTCATCACCCAGCCCTACTTGTACTCCTGACACACTGCAGACAAAACAGGAGTTGCTCGGACAAAATTACGAGCAAACGGATGCCCCGGTAAATTCGAGACAAGAATGTTGTCCTATTCCTGTCATTCAAACGTGACCACCTATGAAACGACATAAAGCACGAATTACAGTCTGCTGTAGGCCAAACGCATGTGGCTATGCGGTTATTTTTATTTCAAATCACCAGAGGACCTGTTCTCCGCAATAGCGAAAGTAGTCTGCCAAACTCTTCTATCTTCTATGTTGTGTATCAGTACATCTGCAGTTCCCTTGACTTTTACATGAGGAGAACAGATGAAAAATAACACGGCGAGTCGCTGAACACATTCCGAAAAGGTTGAAACAACTGCTGATTCACCAGCTTCAACTTGGTGCATGTTGTACGTGTGTGTGTGTACTTCTGCCTTGACTGCCTTGGCTATCTTGGTGTGGTGGTCATGCTTGCGTGCTGTTTTGATCCGGATGGCTGTGCTGACTGGGACTTCGGTTCCTTCAGGTTCAATCTTGTCAGATTGGCCAAAGGTGTGCAGCCAGACGAAAAGCAGAGGCGTGCGTTTGTTGTGCGTGTTGATGGTGTGTTGTACCTTCTTTGGGCGTGGTGCTCGTTGCTGTCTAAACTGACTCTGTCTGTTTGCTGGGTTCGTGTACATAGTGTTACTGTTCCTGTGAGTGGGTGCTGGATCTGCTTTGATATGGCACCACCATCTGCTTGAATACGTGAATGTGCGGCAGCGTGACATTCGTGAAGTGCGCATCACTCGCGTGATGCGCGGCGCTGAATGTGTCAGTTATAACCGTCCTGTCCAAAGTGACACGTACACTGTCCCAAAATGCATGTGCGTGCTCAAACATTCACCAGCGCAGAAGCTCTCTCCCACATTCGAAAGCATGCGCGCAGTGAACATCTACGCACCCAGCCAATTGGAACTCTGCGACTGGAAGCAATTCGGTGCGGTCGATAGGCGGGCACGCATGACGCGGTCGGACCCGGATTAAAACTGATAACGACACAAATGAACAGAATAAGATACGGTCCAAACGAGTGCCACTGCATTGAGCTTGTACACCAATCCCAACGGTAAAAATTCAAACCACTCAGTCGACCTCCTTATTCACTCCCAATGATATAACGTTATTTGTTAGTGGGTACTCAGGCTATCATGTGCATCATATACCAAAATGCCTTTCACTGCAATAAATTCAGCACGCCCTCTCGACCATGCGAACGCCTGTGTGTGCCAGTAGAATCACTCGTCCCTTCTCACCCACGGGAATGAAAGACGAACTTCGAGGTCGCATTCCACCCTTTACCCCCACGTCGACGACGGATTGTTGATACTGTAGACGTAGCCGGTCCCAGACCTGCACCGGCCCATCCTTCCTCGAAACCAACGCCCTAGGACTGGTTACTGGCGGTAAGCTTTCACACATTTCGCTTACTTGAGTGTGTGTTGCTGTGGATTGAGAAAGATCCCACGATCGGCAACCATTATCGCGTTTAAGGATATGGTTCCAGTTGACAGCTTAGCTTCCTGTATTGGACAACATGTCAGTTACCTCATTATTTTCGCCACTGACATGCCCGATTGCAAAGTTTAGGTCTCGCGGTGCCCGGCACATCAGTCGTTCACGTGAATCCTCCGCCGTTTTCAGCCGGATCAACACGGAGGGTGGTCGCTAATAGATGGGTCTTCCACTTCTCTAGCGCCAATACCGTAGCCAAGAGTTCCTTATCTGTGGTGGAATACTTTATTACTGCTTCTGTCAGTACCCGGCTGGCATACTCAGTTTGCCTGACAGTCGTGAAGGGACCACCCCGATTGCGATTTCACTCTCATCAGCTGACGCAGCAAATGGTTGGTTCGGTTCGTGGATCGTAAGCCATCATCGAATGTTGGCAGCGTCATGCTTGAGTTGGTTGTGTTCCACCTCCAAGTCTTTAGAGCAGACAAGTTTGCTGTTCGTCCTGAGCACTTGGAAGAATTGATACACTTTCTCGGAGAGCCCCGACATAAATTTTGTATAATAATCGACCATTCCAAGAAAAGATTTTAGCTGCCGCTTAGACCTTTGTGCCGGGAAACTCTTGATGGCTGTCATCTCTCAGTAATTTGACTTTCCAAATGCTAACCCTGTCCCTACCAGACTGTTGAACTGCGGCCTATTTGGTATATCTGCTCACTTAAGTGTAGGCTGGCTGCTTCGATTCGCTGCAACATTGTTTGCGATCTGTCTACGTGTACCGACACCTAACTGGAGAATACAAGGATGTCGGCCGCACAAACAGTTACTCCTTTTTGATTCTTCAGAGTGCAACGTAAGAAGCCCCTGAGGTATCTGGCATGTTGCACAGGTCGAACAGCATCCAAAAGAAATGGTGCTGCTTTCCGTTCACACAAAAGACGACTTTCGCCCTACCCATCCATGCTAATGGTAGTTGGCAGTGACCAAAAGTTAGGTCTACGAGAGAACCTGTGTTAGTTTTGTACAGGTGTGATAAAAGCTTTTCCGTAATGGGCATCGGAAACGCATTTTTGATCACCACTCGTTTGAGCTCTCTGAAATCGAAGCGAAACCGGTAGATTTCATACACTTCCCTAGTCAATGGGACAGGTGACGAAAATGGGCTGCCTGTCCGTTAAATTATTCCCCTTCCCAGCGAATCCTTTCACTGTTCCTCTACTTCTGGAATCAACTTCTGCGGTGTTCTCCAATATGCTAGTCTGCATTCTACATTCGGATATAAGCCTATCAAGTGTTCCCTGTACAGAATCCGTGCTGACTATCCGCATTAGGAGGAAGCCAGCAAACTCATTAACACACTGACTAGTATCTGAGGACGGACGTTTTGTCAGAGATTTCGTAAAGACGCTGCCCATTCGGTAGTGTTCCTTTGTCTCCACGCGATGAATCTTCGCAACATCATAAACACACAACTATTTTCTCTCTAGGTCTACCTTTGAATTCACTCGAAGTAGCAGTTCGGCCCCTATTATCGTTGTGTGGCAAAGCCCTACAACACGTATGTGAAGCCTAACATTCTGAGTCCGCACTGCCTTTTACGCCGTCCCTTTGACCGCAACTGCATTCCGTTTACTGACCTTAACAGGCAGTTCACGCACTTCGCTTGTAATTGACGTCCCTGCGCCATTATCTACTACCCCAAACTTTCACTCTCCTGTCATCTGAACTTCTGCTCATGGAAAACCCCCATGAAAAACCCATTTTCACCAAAAACACGGAGAAGCACCTAAGTTGAAATAGTGGCTGACAATGTCCCACACTCGTCACAAACAATGCAACGATTACGGTGTGGTTGCTCACGAACTCATCCAACTAGTCGTGCTCTTGGTTCCACACTTGCCTTCAAACTTTCAATTGCCTCCGTCGGTTGCAAAGTTTTCTCCCTTAGCTCCCTGACATCTAACCACCTGATATGCATCCATATGGGTGGGCGCCGTCAGCTTCCGACCGGTCGTTTTGTGTCCGCGAAATCCCATGACTCGGCCACCCGAACATTCTCTTGAAACTCCGGTGGCAAACTCTCGATAAACCGCTATCTCACCAATCAATACTCTGTCTTTTCGTCTGCCTCTCGTGAGCCCAGAGTCAACAGTCTTGACAAGTGTTGATGTTAAGCCACGGGGTCTTGAGTGTTGCAAAGTCCGGTGCAATGAAAACGTCCTTGGCAAATTTCTGAATCAGTGCTGCCCATGTTTCTCGGTACGATTTTGCATACTTTGTTTGTTTGCCCAAGGCGTAGACAGCTTTTGCCCGTCCGGTGGGCAGCGTTCCCAATGCCGTCAAATGTTGCTCCTCACATTCTAGTTCGTTGTACGCCGCTATCGCCTCAAATTCCGATAGCCACCCTTTAACGTCTTTCTCCACAAATTGGTGTGGCCATGGCAGCTTCATTGTTTGTGTTCACGACGCAGCACCAGTGTAGATAAAATGGTGTCCAATAAGGCACAATCTTTATTGTCCAACACGCTGATTGCAGTTATGCGCGCTCGAGTTTTTGAATCCGAATTCCGGTCCGAAACACCGCAGTTTCCGCTCACACATCGCGTGCACTTCTACCCTGTTCGTGTATGTGACCGACACCATCTGTCCGAGGGTTTTCTGCCTGCAATTCCTTGGTTGTTGGTATGATCTCGTTGGACAATGACTCGCCCGGTCACTCGTGTTGTCAGCATTCCATCCAATGCGGGCTTCGACCGTATTTGATGACCGTGTGGAGATACACCTCCGAGTGTTGGAATAACCGCACCTCCTCTCTGACCATCCATTACATTTTGTCTGATATGTCTCGTCATTCGTTTCAGTTTCTTTGAACGACTGCTTGTCCGGCAGCTCACGTTGTCCACGACCCACCTGTTGTGGGCTCTCGGAAGTTTCTTAATGCCGCGTTGACGAAGTCCGTCGAGAGATCGTATACCCTCATCTCAATTTGACAAATAACAACAGATGACCTTCCCGTTTTCTGCTGCACACACGGCCTCCTGGACAGACATCGCGAGAGTGAAATGTATAATTGCACTCCCCATTTCTGGTTCGTGGCGGGCCTTCAGTTGTGACTTGGTTCATGTTCGTTGTCCATATATCCCTTTCCTTGCAGAGCATAGTCGAGCAAAACACCTTTTAACGTGAAGATGATGGAGCACTTATCCAGCAACTTTTCAATTAAAGGACCAGCAGCCAGGCTAGTGGATAAGGTAATCATGAAGCCCAATCAAATTTCCTTGGATTCGGGGCCAGAAAATTCGTGAATGCAAGCTGTGTGAGATCAGATGGGGACACTATCTAAGTTGCCTCAAGCGCTTCTTCCGTTGAAGATGTACGGAATCAAATTTGTACAAATCTGCCTTTGCCACATTCTCCCCCGTTTGAGCAGAAGAGGCAAATTCAATGTTTTTGTTGAGGTAACACAGATCTGCACAATATATGTTTATGCCCTCAATAACTGCAACTTCGGGTACACTTCGGCCGGAGCCAGTTGATGCTGACACATTGCACTCTGCATGGAGGATTTCAACGCAGAGGTAGAAGCAGAGGATGCTTCAGTTTTTCAGTTCCAGGCGTTTATGCCGTAATTCTGATGCATTACAGGTGGTCATCAAAGGGCAACAAGAGAACCTAGCCTTCTCAACAAATCAAACAGTGACAATAGGGACCGGGAAATGTCAACCGCTGGTATCACTTCTTTTGGAAACAGTGCTCTCAATTCAGCGATTCGCACACGGATTCGAAGCTGGTGGCCCAATCTACCCGGATCCAGTCAGTTTGTTCGTTTCCATGTCCGGTGGTTTTCTGTTGACTTGAAAGGCAGTCATGGAAAACGGGGTGCAGCACCGCTCTTGGTGGTTGCAGAAAGTACCAGGAACAGGGTAAAATAATCTGGCAGAACAGGATGAATTAGTAATCTAGCGGTTCATTAAGAAGATGAGAATCCAATAACACCTTGAGACGGTCCTTAGAAGAGCAGCAAACAATCTCTAGTGGTATGTCGTTCCAGTAGTTGATAACCCTAAAGGAGAAAAACTGTTGTCTTAGGAAGGTCCGAGGTCGAAGCTTATAGAGCTTCTTGCCGTGACTTCTCCGACTGTTATCACTTACTAGGGTGGATAATTGTTGCACAAGTCCTGTGTCAAAGAGAAAGTGTGTAAGAATTAAGTTGCTGCGGAGTCTACGGAACTCAACTGGATAAAAGTCAAGAATTTTGAGGCGAAACTCGTAGGAGAGATGCCGTAAGCCAGTGACCATTTTGGTGGCTTCTCGCTGGAGACGTTCAATGGCGAGTATTCCCTTCTTCAAACCGATGTAGACGACTTGCTCGGCATACTCGAGCAGTGGTTTTATGAAGACTCCGTAAAACGTGTGAAAGGCGTTCCGGTCTGTGTGGGGGAAGGTTCATTTGATCATCCCAAGAGTCATAATGCCCCTTGCGGCGGCCAGCTAGTGATGATGAGCGAAGGACAAACCAGACGACAGCCAGATCCATAGGTATTTTTGAGGTATACTTTCGTGATATCTACTACACTTTGTACACCGTGTATCACGAATAGGTTCCCAGAGTCTCCTGCGAGTGACATGTGCGCACACTTGCTGTCGTTTAGAGGGGGACTCCAATCATCTGACGAGAACTTGATACGATTAAGGTCCATCTGCAATGCATTGGGGTCACAGGCGTTCCAGACTTTTGATTCGTCGGCATAAAGGAAGGCGTTGCTAGAGATCAACTCGGGGAGATCATTGTTGTAGATCAGGAACAACAATGGATCAAGTACCGATCCTTGAGGGACTCCCACAGAGAATGGGGATGGAGATGGAAGATCTGAACCGGTTTTTACTCTGAAAGTCCTGTTACCAAGAAAGGAAGTTATTCAGCGGAGAACCTCTATTTTGATCCCTTAAAGCTTTCAGTTTATGCACCAGGGGACCGTGTGGGACATGGTCGAAGGCTTCGGCGAAGTCGAAGAAAATAGCATCCCAGATATGACCATTGTCTTTGGCCTCTGTTAGGCTATCCATGAAGATTAGCATATTAGTTATGCATGACCAATCGGGAAGAAAGCCATGCTAGGTAAAAGAGTAAAGGTTATTTGAGAAGAAATGCTTAAAGATTGTGCGTTTTAACAGTCTCTCCATTATCTTCCATGGGATGGTGGTAAGGCTGATCTGCCGATAACTATCAGGAGAGTGACGATCGTCTGTTTTAAATGTAGGTGAGACAGTGGTCTCTTCCCATGCCTCCGGTAGAGTGCCTGCCCGAAGTGCCTGTTCAAACAGATCAAAGAGAGGCACCGCCAAACCGAGGGCCGCTTGTTTGAGGATCCGGGGATGATTCTTGTCTGGTCCCACGGCATTATATGTGTGCCAGTGCACACAATTTTGCATCCATGTCCTGCACCTATGTTGACTGCAAATGGGTGATATCTTGGTGGTTGAATGTGAAGTTCCTGTACTGGTGGGTCTCATTCAACTGGCTGTCAATGGTGAACAAAACAACGAAATTGTACGTATTGCTGATAGAGACCAATTGCATGGTGGGTTTTACTTAACGTGACATTTCTTTGTTGTATGAAGGTCGATAATGAGTTTACGGAAATGTTAACGCCCGGGGCTCCAACGAGGGAAAAGTATGGGAAAATACTGACGGTCTTACGATCTCGAACAGATTTTCAGTTGTCCACACGGCAGAAATATTTAAAAAAAGTATGCTGTCCTTCAACGAACTTACTTCAGCTATGAATTTTAATATAATCGTTTTGTGAGTCACCAGCATACCGATAATAAGCCTCTTCTTCACACATAGCACTGCTATTAAACTCTTCTAGTTTGCCCGCTTTTCACAATCGAATATGAGCTTTCAGCATCCTACAGTATTATTTAGTTCTGCTGTCTCACATGACCTCCCATGTAACAACTCAACCGCTTACTGCAGGGTGTTCCGTTCAACCGTACCTGACTTCAGCACGCAGTTCAGCCCCTCTCACTCGCAATCTAAAGCTCGGGGTGCAAAAACCCAAGTGGGTACATTGACAGCGCATTCGTTGTATATGTCTCTCAAGGCCACACGTAATTTGAGGATATGGATACCGTCCAAAAGGGAACTATCCAACGAAATAATCAAATAATCAGTTTTGTCAGACAGAGAAAATTTCCAATACGCTTGCCAATCTGTGCAAACCGTCCATAGCTCTGCATCTGCCTATGTGGACATCTGCTAACACATACTCAGCCCCGCGTTTGGTGGCAAATGGTATTACGATTTTTTGAAGTATGACATTGTGAGCTCTACCTGGCACTCGAAAATCAGAGAGCGACAATGTCGAGACGATTACTATCTGAAACTAGTAACATTGAAAAATTACAGAAATTGATGTTTTTGCCATTTACACGTCTCAGTAATGTGCCGGTGGACATTTGTATGCATCACTCAGTCACCAGTACTGTTTCGCTCCACCAGGCAACTCTCAGTTTACCCATATCATTGCACAGATACGTGCTAAGTCGGGTCTTCTTTACACTTACCATGGTGTAAAAATACCCTAAAGCGGTGAACCATCATATTCTCCTTACGGTCTGATCGCTTCTCGGATAACAACGGCAACCTTTTAAAAAAGCTGCGCCATATTTCATACTCAACAAGTTTCAAGGCCCGAGTACAAAGGAATTTCCCATTCATGTTTGAAGACGTCGACCATAGGGAAGCAGTACAGCCAAACTATTTCTGTTTGAAAATCTCAGAAACTACAGGAAACTGTTTTAAACAGTCTTCAGATTATACTCCGTGTTGTATAATTTCAGGTGTCTGCCAGTAAAACAATGCAAACGGATGGAAAAGATTTCCGCCATCAATCCATTGGCACTTTTTACTCAGGGGGGTATACTACCACACTGTCGTCACGCGTGGTTAAAAAAATGTATGCTATATTTGAAACCTGCAACCTCCTATAAAAATTTGGACGTACTGTGTTTTGGGATAGGACAAGTGAGCAGATTATTTTAAATGAACCTCTCGACAGTTTTTTTGTAAGTTGCTGAAGCTACACTTCGGAACACAACATGAACCCGGAGAGTCCGATTAACAGAACCCATGAATATATATAGATTATGAGCAAAAGAAGACATCGTCCAACAGAGGCAAACAGGCTTGATAGATTGATAATTTGTTGTGTAATCATGAAGCTTAAAAGGGAGATTCAACTGTTCTAAACAATGGGTGACGGAAAGTAATCCGAATGCACACTAGCGAAAATTCCCGACTTAGGCCCCGCACTTGCGTTCGGCGGAATATTTTCCTAAAATTCAACGAAGCGGTAGATTTCGCTTCTTAATCCGGGATTCCCAGTGACTCTTCAGGCTACGCTGAGTCTACTCACAGCGTCCGTCGATATGCTGGACTTTGTATATTCACGTCCGCGATGCAGCCAGAGCCTATCAAATTTCGAGCCCGCTGAGCAACCATTTTGGGTTGAAAAAGGAAGATGGTCGTCAGCCGGGTGTCTTAGTAGTAAGGTGCTAAAATACAAGTTATTGAAACTTATGGATGAAAATAACAGCAGGCCCCGGTAATAACTGTAACATGCAAGCCGGTCGGTTCAATTCTGAATGCCCGAGCTAAGACTCCCTGCACATACGGCACGGGCTTTACACAGGTTTGACCGTCCGGTGCAAGGCGACTACAGAACCTTCAACCACTGTGTTTTGTGAACAGCGCGTAAAACCACGCCGATTCCCACCGTTATTTTACCGTCGGCTGTTGAAGGAAAACTGCCCGAAACACCATCAACCTTGTCAGGCTGACAACTTCGCACATCGCGGCTTCACAAGAAAGGCTGATTTTCGAATTCTGAAAATTATCATACGTTACAACAGCCGCGAGAATTGTAAGATGCGGATATATTCTTAGAAATAAATGAATTAAAACTATCTGAATTTGTGGATGGTGGCAGCCTCTACAAGCGATATCCAAATGATCTTTGGATTGTTACTACCACTAATAATTTTGTTTCACTCTTATGCCTTTTCAATTCTGTTATTTTTTCTTCTAATGAATAGGAAACAGGTAACACTACATTTTCTGATCATTTCACTCGCAAGATGCCATGGGGCTCAATACAGCGCTCAGTCAACTGCGGAGTCACTTGAAACGATCAGTATATACAGCCTGCTACTTTTGCGCCAATTACTTACAAAAGACGTCCGTTGCGAATCCCGTTTCATACACCCCTGAAGATCTGCACCGATAACCAATTGCGGAAAGAGAAGGAGAGGGTTGAGAAGGTGTTGCTCGCCAACGGATATCCTGAGAAGCCCACTGATGTCCACAGTCGGAAAAGACTGATTAAGACTGCTGTGAGTAGGCTTTCTAGGAAGCAGGTTTTTCTAAACGTACCTTTCAAAGACGTCTACGTCACAGTTGGGGTGAATCAAAAATTGCGGTTGCTCAGACTCCTACCCACCCTGCGATTGAATTGCGGTTGGCACTCACAACTAGGACTGTCGCTTGGCTCCTTCATAATCGTGACCTACCGGAGTGTTCTATCTTACATAGAGTCTATGTCAAGTGAACGTCAACGCCACTGCAGATATAGCCCAGAACAGGTCNCAGGTCAATGCCGAAGGCAAAAAATATTCAAGCATATGCCTAGGCAGTTGGCGCATACGATGAACCATGGGCAGTGACGACTGGGCGATTGAGGCAGAATACAATCGCATCCATTGCAGTGAGTACGTGAATGAGTAAAGTTTGTCAGCAGATTCACTGTTTTCTCACTGTGACTTCTGAATCACGTTATCATAAGTCTGAAAAAATCTGGCCCTATGATCAAAGGAGTGAACTACTAGCTTCGTGATAAGAGTCAACAGAAACTGCACGGTGAGATAGAGCATTTCAGGCCTTTGCGAACGCTCGAAGAAAATGCAATCTGTATTATAGTGTGCTACGTTTGAAACCCAGTTTAAGGGCATGACTCATCAGCGTCGATCATGAAAAGGCTGTGATGCTTACGAGACTTCACCACTAAAATGTCTAAGTCAAGCCTTGCTTGCCGCGTGTGTGGCTTCTGGTAGTGAATGTGATGTGGACCTATCACAGGGCTATTAGTAATTCTGTGATACCCACACCAACACACTAACTTTGCTGCTGATAGTTTGTAGTAAATCCACTTTCTTAATTTACGGTGGTACTAGTAAGGCAACTCTCAAGTCGTAGAGTTTTTGGAATTTAAGAGATGTCGAAGGTGACCTCACTACACTCTGTAGCAGTTTTCAGGGTTCACCTTGACGAACATCTGTTGCATTATTTCGAATGGCGTACCTTTTTCACCAGTTTAGACTGGTGGGAGCCTTGGGATGTCGCACACCACAATGGGGAATTTTTAGAAGCACTGCTTCCCCCTTCCGTCTCCAACCCGTTGAACCGTACAGTACACTGTCACTGTCGTGCAGAGTGTCATTTGGGTACTTTCGTGAGTAGCTCCATATTTCCTAGCTACGGCGGCACGTCTTTATTGCAGAATGGTCAGGCAACCCGCTTGCTGCTCGTGTACCGAGTTAGTTCGCGTAAAGGACCATGCGCTATAGGGTTTCCGCTGTAACAAGTGGCTTCATGCTTCTAACCGTGAAGTCTCTCCAAAACGGTATCACGCACTTAGTTCAGCCAATATGGACTACGATCGACTCAACTTGGATAGCTGTCGTTCCTCCTCGCATTTATTTGCTGGTCAGGTGGGCAGCACCGGTACTTCGACAACTACAAATGGCTAGACAGCATGTGGTAACAGCATGCTTCATTATCGCTTTGCCAGCGTTAGCGATCTCTACCCCACTCAGGGTGTAACAACCGTGTATCAAGGCAATCAAAATGGCTAGAAAGGGCCGTGTGCGTCAGTGGTGGCATCGTCGCGGTCGTCAGGTACCGGCGTGCCCGTCGTAATAATTAGACAGTTCTGCCGCCTGGTCAGACTCCATCGTATCACAAGACCTTCCATAATGCCTTGATTCATTTCCATCAGCTACACGATGAATACGATTACGAAGTTGGTTTGCTCCTTGTGTTCGACAGCAAACAAAAGACCATGGTGTTTCGTTTCCATCACCCATCTTGCAAAGAGACCTGACTCAGTGCATGTTAACTGACTGAGATTTATTCGAGACCCCTTTGCGAATGCTCCGGAAACTGGGTCAGTTCTCCGAGCATCATTTAAACTGCGCCTATTTGGGTGTATCTCAACTCCTTCCGACATGTCTGAGGCTGAGTGATGACAGAAGAACCAAGCCGCAAAAAACGCGGTCGATTGTGATCGTTTCCGCAACGTATTTATCGGAAATGTGCCTGATATTTGTGGCGACACCACCGCGCAAGTTATTAATCAATGGAAAGTTTTGCGTCAGCCCCAAAACTCAAAAATGTGCTTCCGCAGAACACAATGCCCATTCCGCACACTACTCTGGCCTCACCCGAATTCCTACCACGGCTCTAGAAGATAACCGCGATCGGCCAGAAAAAACTGCATACTCGCTAGCGCGTTTTTCGCCCTGAGTGCCATCCGATCCCAGGAGGCATAACGTTCCATCTCATTCTTTTTAAAAGCAAACGTGAGAGGCTGAGGGCTGATTAGCTAACACAAGCCGCTCACTTATTGGTTCCTTGGTTGACCGGCACTCTCAAAAATACGTATCCTAGCCGGCTGAATCAGTGTCGACGATAATTCCGCTAACGTTTCCAGCGTCAATCAGCCTATTACTATCTTTAGCAGGTGCACTCACTCTGAAAAAATCCTCAAATTTACTAATATCAACGTCCAAAGTCTGACTGGTAAACTAAGTGAATTGCACGCGTTTCGCTTCACGAACGACTTCTTTCTCACCGGAGCCAATGAGTCATGACCCACAAGAAATCATCTTGATTCTGCACTTTATACGACAGATATGTTTCTTTTTTCGAAATGACAGAATAGTGAATAATCTGTTGCTTTTTATGCCCGCAGCTCCCTTTGGGCTACTCACTTGTCTCATCCAGCGCTCACTACCATTTCTGAGTCCCTCTGGCTCTGTTTTGTGCTGTCCAACTCTGGCAGATTTTTAACTGGCGTAATGCACTCGGCGATTCACTCCTGTCCGGACTAAAATGTATACCCCACCTAGGATACTCACATGTCCTAATAGTGGGTGACGTTAAACCACCACAAACTGACTTCTATTTTTATTCGTACAAAAGCCCATTCAATGCAAAGCCCACAACATTTTTAGCCGCACTCGCAGCTGCTTGTCTTACGAAACATGTGATTGACTGAACAAGATGTCGAGAGGATCACACTCCTTCTTGTCTAGATTAAACCGTCACTAACGAGGAACTAACAGTAAGCACAACACTCCCGAGGAAGGCCACCCGAGGTGGTTGAAACGTAGAGCATTACAACTTGCTCGTAACGTTGTGTTATTCCCGATCTGTTAATCAACAACAGTAAGCAACTTGGCACCGGACGCCCCGCCCGGCTTGTGCGACCACGCTGTAAGAACTATCGATTTCATATGCGGTGCTGAACTCGATCCCAATGTAAAGTTTAAAAAAAGAAACTATCGAGGGATTCGGCTGGATGCATCCAACGCATACCCAGCTGATGTCTCGTGGGGTCAGTCCAACTCGTCACTGTCTGTTGAGGAGATGCACGACCGTTTTGTTAACACCATTTACAGATATGTCGATTGCCCAACATCATTTTACCCCAGAATTCGCCTGAAACCGCAACAGCAATCGCGGTCCCGAACGTTATTGCTGATCCACCTTAAACTTCTTGCATGGACACGGGTTAAAATTCTGAAGAATATAGATAGCCATCATCTCTTTGCTCCGCTTCGATGCCAGTATGCAAAACTAATCAGGAAGGATCGACTGAATTTCCAGCAGCGCGCAAACTCGCTCTCAATCGTTGATTCCAACAACTTGTACGAATTTGCTTCAAAATATCTGTCCCCAGCTAGTCGGCCTGCGAGAGCCTGCTAACACTCTCTGACTTCAATAGAACCGTGGTCACGGATAGCGTATCGAGGTGCTTCATGTTGTAAAAATTCAAAACCTCTGGAGAAATCACAACAACAGATGCCATTGCAGATGCTGTGCCGATGAAACGGCATGGGGATAAAACTCACATATTCCGGGCCAGATTATATATCTGTTTAAGTCCTTGCTTGTGGGGCTGACCCGCTAAGAATCCTGTTTACGCAGTCGATTGTTGTAGAAACTGTATATGAAGGCTTGAAATTGGCGGATGCCACTGCTGTCTTTAAAGACGAGCAACGTGATCAGCCTTGCGGTTATCAGCCGACTGCCTCCCCCCGTACTATGCCCATGATCCTCGAAGCGTTAGTCCACGATTCACTATCTTGACACCACTAAGCACAAGCCTTTCACTGCAGCGAGCTAATGTACTACGAATTTGCTGTTGAATTTGGAACACTGAAGCACTGCTGTAGACAGCGGAGAGGGTTGTTTGTTACTCACCTTGACTTTGCTGAGGCTTTTGATCGAGCGAACCATTCAGTTGTACTCGATAAGATCCACCACTGTGGCGCCAAAAGTAACATTCTCTGCTGTCTTATATCTCATTTTATCGAACCGTTCCCATCGTATGTGGGAAGGTCCNAAGATTTCTTCGTATCCTCCGCTATACTCAGTCCTGGCGGAGTTTGACACGGTTCCATTCAGCAGCCACATACTTCTTGCATCCTCATCAACGACCTCCTGCTTGAAGTATCGACTCCCTGAATGCTGCTTGCTGACGATATTGAAATCTGGCGTATTGTGCGCA
>QNGE01001135.1:164181-189911 GCA_008508345.1 Paragonimus westermani | reverse complement strand
AGTGTTCGAAAGCTCGCACCTCCGACCTGACAATCCACCACATGATGATCACGCTAAACACGAAGTAAGGGATAAAGTAACCAAGTGAGAAAATATCGCAATAGATGGTCAAGCAGGTAAGTGATGCCACCAGTGTTGTGTAGGTGAGTTTATGACAAGGAAAATACATGAGGCGCAATCTGTTCAGTGGACTCGGTGAGTGTCACAAAAAATAACTGCAGAAAATTTTGGTGGCTGTGGGTTTTTTCACTCTCCATTAGCGTAGTATTACCTGATCCGATTCCATTAAGGGCGGCCCCTTTGAGATCCGCTTCTTCATAGTTGTGGTTGGAAGATTTAACGTCATTCCTGATAACAGAGTTTTCATTATGAACAATATTGTTGTTGGGTTAGATTTTGAGAGAAAAAAAGCCGTGATAACTTTGTGAGAATGTTTAACTTTTATCTTGTCATATCTATTATAGTGTTTTACTAATCAGCCAAGGTCATTTAACCTGTACTTGCTCAAATTATGCTTACAGGGCATTATACTTATTATTTACAGCTCGCCCTTCTTAACTTCCCAAAGTGGAGCCATATGTTGGTTACGAAACTCCTTCATTCGTCAAAATGAAATGTGGGCTGAGAAATAAGATTTTGTTGTGTGTGTGTTCCCATTGCCATCACCCCAGCTAAAATTAATATCCGCAAATTCATTTTTACCAAACTTTGTAAGTTGTTTATATGGATTGCTGGAAACTGTCAGACATGTGGTATACCTTGCTCGAATTCTGATTTCTCATCCATACTCACTGTATCCACTGAGCGTCACAAGAAAGATAAATCCAAATTTACTCACAAAGAAACGCTCCTATTCTTGTTCAACACTTTGGTAATGAGAAATTCATACTAGTCAGGCTTGATAATGTTTGAGAGCAAAGATTGATTTGCGATGAATCAGCATCATCTGCGAAAGTTCCATCCTTCCAACATGTTTGGATTACCTCATATTACACTTCAATCTGTTTTAAGTTTGAGGTGATCTGTTTTCCAAGATCTATGTGATCACCAAAATGTATCTGGCAAAACTTCACTGGTTATCATGAAACCAAGTCTGGCAGTCTGGCTACGTTTGCGTATTCGAAGAGGATTTGATGGGTTAAGGGTTAGATTATGAGTGGTATTCAAGAATTATGGGCTAAGAATCTTAACACTATACAGTACTACGTTACTTAGTCAACCGTAATTCTAGAGATGGGCTGCACAATTCAACAGTCATGTAGCTGCCCAATGCCGAAGTGTGATCTGATAATCACAACAACTTTGGTTAGCAGCGAAGTGCCGTACGTGACGCGATCAGAATAACGTTAGATGAAATAGCTACAGGGGAACTAGTAATCTTAGTCATTCTTGTTCTGCGCGGATGTTTTTGTTCCCATAAATTTGGGTTACAGATTAAGTTCTACAAAATACGCCTTATAATCTAGTTGTGAATGCGAAGTACATTTTTGCTGTCAAGTCTTTCAGCTGTCAGCCTATTTTGGAACTGACTGTTGTACACATACGGAACATGTCATGTGTCGTGATTTACATGACAGTCTACAATGAGCTACAGTTAATAAGTATGACCAAAATACTCCAGTAATCTACCAACTGGTTGTCCATTATCTTGTTAATTAGCCTTATTTCACAAAGGAAGATTCACAACTCAGTTGTTACATCTAGATTGGAGGACCGGGAAGATGAGACCCTAATTTTGGCTACAAGAACAGGAGTTTAGTAATCCAACTCATTGTTCCTGAAAATTCTTTTTGTTTTCAGGCGACTGAGATCGAAACAAGTAGAATTTAATGATATAGGTTCATATACAGAAGGGTAGATACTAAAATTGGCAATCTGTGACCTAATATGACTGGTTATTTTCGTTTTACTCCATACATATTTCATCGGTAGAAGTTCGTGTGGATACCATAGTTGCTGGTTTGTTCAGAACATGTGCACCGTCACCCCATCCAAATCAGTCGAACTGCACACAGCCGCCACAGATATACTGACTTTCAGTCGGTCGTTTTTCACTCGTGTTGCCACCAGCAAAGCTCAAGACTGTCGTACAACCCTTAGTTTCACTGATCCAAATACAGCAGCGTATGGAGCGTACGCAGCCCACATCACATAGAAACCATTTGAGTTTAAGTGATTCCGAACTTGCACTGGGATACCTGGGATCAATTTAGCCCTCTAACTTGCTCTTCTTGTTTTCATTCAGTTCACATTTTTCAATAAACACAATTTTATTAACCTGTAGCAGAATTATCAAAGCTGCAGCATTAAAACTTACACAGAGTCTTCAAATAATTTTGGCACCCGAATAATAAAAGTTTACTTAAATGCTTCAAACATTTGCATTGATTTACGAACGACATAGACTTCCAATTTACTTGCCATATGGAAAAACTAGTCATCTGACATGATTCTTAATTTTTTGAACGTCACAAAAACTCATTTGGAGAAACGATAGATGAAAAGGTTTTCACTCACCAACTTGGCTACTTTGTTAACGATCATGTTTTGAAATACCAACATGCTCACAAGGCTGGTTTGTCTCGTCAACGTAGAAAGCAACTACTAAGGTGTTAACCAGTTTTGTGTATGTCGGTATGTTTGATCATGGCCATGAAATGCTGTGTAAGTCCCAATGAACGTGCACTCAATGACACGAGTTTGATGTACACCGAAGAGGTGGGCAGAGAAAACGTTTTACGTGTTTGTTCGTCCATAACGTGAAGTCTCGAAATTCTGCGTTGTTATTTTCGAGGACTGGTAAACTTCAGAGGGGATCATAGAAAAAAAATATTCACGTCATTTAGAGGCAAGTGATAAGAAGGTAATTCTGACGTGTTTTCAACCGCATGATATATATATATACTGATGAAATGTTTTTGATTGCTCATTCGGCAGCACACGAGACTCCAGAAAATCTCCGAAAATGTGTGGAGCGGCGAAATGTCCTCCTCGATCCGTTGCACTTACCAGCTATCAACAACGTTGTCAGTAAAAAACTCAACAGCCTTTATATTTAGTGAAGCAGCTCTAATCCGTAACACCTATCACTAACTAATGGTTGTCAGTAAAACCAAGCTTAGTTTGAGCACTGTATCGTGAAAGCGGCAGTAAAAACTTTGTTTATTAATAAAATTGGCCCACCTTTACTATCGTCTTGCAAAATGTTTTTTGACAGACATGCAACGAGATAAAATGCTTCATAGATGATTTTTGTTTAAGTTTTACTATCTGATGTGTTTCCTTCATTTTCAAAGTTGGAAAATAAAAGGATTCTGTTCATCTTGTCACATCCATCGTTTGTTCACCGTATGGAAATCCAATGTAGTTTACCATATTATTCACAAAAAATAAAAGCAAGTTGTACACTTGATTAGTGAAGGAGAGCCAAACTATTGTACAACTGGCAATAAACTGCACAAAATTTGTGTTTAACGATTAAGTTGGACGAATTTCAAGTTTTATTCAGTTTGACTAGAAGCCCAGTTCCATGCTGATACAGTCCAACATTGTACGTAGAAGTATAAGATACGAACTACACGGTGTACAGATAAAAGATTTTATCATTAATTTCCGCTGAACTTGTATCCTAATTGTGTTTTCTAGCAGATAACTGTTTGCGATACAATGCGCGAACAGTTGCATTGCAAACCGTCAGACAATTTCCACAAGCTGGACGTGCACATTTTCAACGGCTGAACTGTGCAATATTGGAAAAGTTTCTTTTTAGAGTGTATAGGGACGTGAGTATTTAGGAAGGAATTCGTCTTTGTTTGATGATAACCTTATGTATGNTGCGTTGTTATTTTCGAGGACTGGTAAACTTCAGAGGGGATCATAGAAAAAAAATATTCACGTCATTTAGAGGCAAGTGATAAGAAGGTAATTCTGACGTGTTTTCAACCGCATGATATATATATATACTGATGAAATGTTTTTGATTGCTCATTCGGCAGCACACGAGACTCCAGAAAATCTCCGAAAATGTGTGGAGCGGCGAAATGTCCTCCTCGATCCGTTGCACTTACCAGCTATCAACAACGTTGTCAGTAAAAAACTCAACAGCCTTTATATTTAGTGAAGCAGCTCTAATCCGTAACACCTATCACTAACTAATGGTTGTCAGTAAAACCAAGCTTAGTTTGAGCACTGTATCGTGAAAGCGGCAGTAAAAACTTTGTTTATTAATAAAATTGGCCCACCTTTACTATCGTCTTGCAAAATGTTTTTTGACAGACATGCAACGAGATAAAATGCGTCACTGATGATTTTTGTTTAAGTTTCACTATCTGATGTGTTTCCTTCATTTTCAAAGTTGGAAAATAAAAGGATTCTGTTCATTTTGTCACGTCCATCGTTTGTTCACCGTATGGAAATCCAATGTAGTTTACCATATTATTCACAAAAAATAAAAGCAAGTTGTACACTTGATTAGTGAAGGAGAGCCAAACTATTGTACAACTGGCAATAAACTGCACAAAATTTGTGTTTAACGATTAAGTTGGACGAATTTCAAGTTTTATTCAGTTTGACTAGAAGCCCAGTTCCATGCTGATACAGTCCAACATTGTACGTAGAAGTATAAGATACGAACTACACGGTGTACAGATAAAAGATTTTATCATTAATTTCCGCTGAACTTGTATCCTAATTGTGTTTTCTAGCAGATAACTGTTTGCGATACAATGCGCGAACAGTTGCATTGCAAACCGTCAGACAATTTCCACAAGCTGGACGTGCACATTTTCAACGGCTGAACTGTGCAATATTGGAAAAGTTTCTTTTTAGAGTGTATAGGGACGTGAGTATTTAGGAAGGAATTCGTCTTTGTTTGATGATAACCTTATGTATGAAACCACAAGCAGCAAGTCGGTTTACTTATTAGTAGACAAAAGGAAAACCCAATAGATAGAAACACAGCAGCGCAACTGGTTGTTTACTCCTTGTAGCACATCTGCGATGTTAAATTGGATTTGTGTTTTGTTTACACGTTCACTGGAGCAGTACATTTTGAGGATGTTTATAACCGGATGGATGTAAACAGTATAGAGTGGCCAAGTTTTTGTGCTGCAGCAGTGTTATTGAGAAATCCATCCGATTCACAGATTGTGTTTGGACTACAGAAGTAACCGCATTTTGCAGTATTAAGCCACGTTTTCTGTCACGTCGGTTGAGAGCGGGTGCCGGCTTAAAAGTGGTAGTTGATAAACCGTGGTTAGTCATAGCTGAATTTCGACTTCTGTAGTGCTGAGAAAAAACTAACTGATAATAAATAGTCTATCAAGCAAGATATTTCTGAGGAGTTTTAACTGCAGAAACCTATAGTGTCAGTTAGATTCGAAGCGTTAAGAGAAACAGCAGGCATGGTGGTTTTCAGTAGTCCAGCTTAAACGATCAGAACGTTGCATTAATAGATAGCAGTCTGAATAGCCTAGAAATCCCACCAAACCATTCAATACCTTGAAATATTTAGTATCTTCCATGTGATACAGAGGAATATATCAGTGAATGAGTATAAATGTAAGGTTTTTGAACTCCCGGTGAAATTCATAGCACAGGCCGTAGAGTGTCATATTTTAAGGACCTGCCATATTTGTCGCTTGTCTGTCTGAAATGTACGAAATTTGTTCGTCTTAAAATTATAACGTCTGCCAAAAGAAGTATCAGTAGGTGAAGGACGGAGTTGTTGGTGCTTAACGCAGGCATATGGCTAGGGTAACAGTGAGGTCTGTTATTTTTATATCGGTATCGGCCAAAAACTGTTAGCCAACAGAAATTAGCCGCTTCTCCACACCTTAGGTTGTAAAATTAAGGAGTTGTTCCATCGGCCTGAAAAAATGCATTTAAGAGATTAGACTCCCATTTGTGACTCATTCAAAAAGATTAGCGTACTTTGTCTTTCAGTTTGCAAAAAACGATTAGGGCATACGAATAAGCACCTGCTGCTGTTAACTGGGCAGCTGTTTCGTCACAGACAATCTTAAATATTCCATATAAGTCATATGGTTCAAAAGCAGTCAAAGTATACCTGATTAAACTTCAAGGTGTAATGTTGTATTTAATAACCTGGGCCTCTTTTGTCAATCATAAAAAACTCAGTTTTGTGGCTGTTACATACTATTCATTTAGTCTGGGCTTTAGTCCTTGACTAATCTAATACCTTGCCACGTTATCACCGGTTTTCATGTTTACAGTGGTGCGATTATCTAAATCGCTGAGACAACTACCATCTTTTATTAGGTTGGGAGCACAAAGCACACGATCTCTCATCCGAAAGAGTTCACAAAATCCAAGCCACTCATTTTCGTCGGTCTCACCGGTTTCACTCATTAAGCAACTGCGCTACCCATTGTGAGTCATCTTCCGGAACTCTGAAAGCTGTTAGATTCAGCTGCTTTAAATGCTCCGCCTCAAAACGGTCGGATTATGTTTGGATACTGAGAACTGCTCTAGATTCAGTTCATCATCGTTGTCTTCTCTACTGTGGCTGTTCATTAACCCCTGACCACACGTCCTTCATTGGCCAGCGCCCTCAAATACCGCCATCAGCCACGGGATCATACAGGGAGTTTAAATCAATAGTTTCACTACTGTCTGTTTTAACGATAAAGCTTTATTCGTTAGTGAGCTAGCTTTTGAAATATTCTTACAAAAATTACTACATTTTCTAGCCATGTTTCCTTTTACAAATGGAAGCAAACAGCCCATTGTCAGTTATGTCTTCCATTTGGCATCGTGGAAACATTACATTCATATGCTCAGTTCGCTAACGCAGCATATTCCAGAGACAGAAGTTGAATGATGCAATCAACAGTTGATTAGCACACTTTGTGACTAGGGAGATTTGTCTACATTAGGTCAGCCGGGTGCTACATAATAAATGATCGAATAGAGAATTGCAAATACAAGAATTACACAAATGTACTGTTCACCAAACGGTGATAACCTGGAAGGAGTTAACGTAGCAGAAGTGTCTTACCGGATAACTAGGTTTGAATCTAACATCTCAGAGCAAGTTTTGCAGTGTAACCCAAAAGGGTGAATCAAACTTGCATGACAGGGTAGCTATGGAAACCGTGAATTTTGGAACACATTTTAGCATGATTGGGTGTGTGTGTACAAAGCATTTAACATGACACTGATATGAACAGTCGCTGGTCTCCTGGAGAGCCATCGTCGAATGTGAGTCACAGAAGCAGATCAAACTGTCTATGCTACTGATAAACCCCAAACCTTTTGATTTGTATCGACACTTGTACTGAGAAGCTGATACCCAACCTATGGCGTTCAGAGAGATTAGTTCACCAAGTCGGACTTGCCACGTTGGTAATGACAAAGAGAGGCAAGTTAATTATATGACTGCACGTCTCTCTACCATCCCCAATTCCACATTCGATCTATGAAATTTGATTTGTAGTCTTTTGTTTTGCTATGTGCGTTTGGTATCACGCAAACAACGATGTTCGACTGTAAATCGTGTGCAGTAACCTTTTGATTGTCGACGCTGCCGGATGAATATGCGAAGGCAGGAAATGTAGTTCGTTGCAAGCATACCATGGCTGAGGAGATAGCATGGCAAATGAGGCTAATTAATGTAGTTCAGGAATGTGAGACTTGATTTTTAAGACAGCGAAATTTCAATCGGAGATGGAAAAATTCACATCTTTTGTCTGTTCGCAAACATTGTGAGGGCTTGCAAACCTCGCATCGTAAATAATCAACAATTATAAATTGGTATTACTAAACCTGACGTTCAGGCAATTCCGGAGGTGCTGACTGCAAGCAGAATTCATTCGCACTCTAACAAAAGGAGTTACTGTTTAAAATTAAACTCTATATATGAGCCTGGGAACCATCAACCGTAATACGTTGAGTGATTTAATGGTGTACATTTTCAGGAAGGAGAGGACGTTATGGAATCTCAGTCTTCTTGTTCAAACACCCCTGTGATGGTTGGGCCACATGGGTCAGAAGAATGGCATTCGATGAATGCTTCAGCAGAACTGCAGTCCTGGAATCTGCGTAATTGAACCAAAGCGTTTGGATGCATCCCCTGATTGCAGACCTGACGGGCAAACGAATTCCCATAGAATAGAGGAAAACTTCGACGCAGTTTGAGCTTGATTCTAGTTTTATCCGAAACTTCTACAACAACTGTTGGTCTAACTTGATGTGCAACACATGTTGCAGGACAAGTTGTGCCACCAATCTATAATCTCCCACCAGATTGACCCACATGCAGCTGCAAATCATATATGAAAATACTCAGTTTAAGTGGAAACGTTACGAGGTCGACAGACAGTCCTCTTCACGCATACAACCAGGAGGGGGAACAATTGGTACTACAGCAGTGTCTGTCAGGTTCGCATTGTGTTCCTGCTCATGTCACAAACGCAACAGGCTGACTGCACATTAAAACCTTGCAGCTAGTGGACTGACTAAATTTCCCAGGTCTAATATACATACATTGGCGAAAGAAATGGGCAGATGTGATCAACATCGCCCAACCGGTAAGAACAGAAGAGTCCAGGATAATCAGCGGAAACCAGTTGCAGTTTTGTGTTTGAGTACTAGCACCTCAGGTAGGAGTGCCAAGTTTTATCCAACCAGGCGCATCCACGCTTTTGCGGGGGTAACCGATCAAGAGTAAAGTAGCCAAGCAAGTTGTCGAAACCAATGGATCCTTTGGTAAACTCGACTTAACTAGCTGAATTTCTTGGTCACTTGACCTTGTTTGAACTTGTCTACCTGATCCCATCCTAATGACAACTTCATTCGCATCACTATTTCTCATTAAGTAAGCCTACAACAATAAGAGACATGGGAGATTTCTACATCTGGCCAGTCGAATTAAACTCCGAAGCGCCACTGACAGACTTGACCGCGGTTTTCCGTCCAAATCGTCCGCTTAACAAAACAGCTATGGATTAGTGCCACCCACTTAATTCAGAGTGGGTTTGGAGATCCATATCTGGTTTTACTGACAGTACAGCATGACTGTCTAGCAAGCCTTGTTTTAGCTTATACCCATGTGCACAATAAACCCATTCTATGCTGAGATCCATCGTAAAGTAACCATATAGGATTGTGCGCATCTGAAATTCAAGGGGTTCCTACAGTGGTTTTCATGGTTCAGAGTTACACATGCCTGGCAGCTAAGCACCTGAATGTCATTTGTGGTCCAAAGCCCCTCGGTCACTTGACGCTATATGATAAGTTGAATAGTCTTGCGCAGGTGAATCTGGATTACGTATTGTTCAAGCAATTAAATACGTTAGTGAGGAACACTTATGGGCCAGTAAATCTCTCTGCACACTGTCAAGTGAGTAATACTGAGCGTAAGATTATAAAGTGGAAAACTGGGATCACATGTAAAACTAAGCATACAGGGGAGGCACACGGTGAAGTGATTCGGCAATCACCCAATGGCATCGCTACCGTGGCAGTTTTAACTTAGTAAGTGGGTTTTTCTGCATACAGAGGTGCATATCAAAGTACCAGAACAGCTATCTTGAAATATCGCAAAAACACGAGTTTAGCAGGTGTGCAAGCAGCTGTGAATATTTGTATGATTCAGGTGATAACGGCTCTCTAGAGGATGACGAATGAGTGATAATATCCATGGTCATGTTGGTTGCTGAGAGCATATATGAGTGTCAGGTTACACTTACGTTAAGCGCCTCAGCAGACATGCTGGATGTGTTCCAAGATCCGAAACTTCATCTGTTGCTCCATCACCCTGCGTAGTCGAACTGGCAAGTTCACAAAAGGGTAAATAATGTAAGTTTTACTGATCGAAGGATTTGGGGTATTAGGTGTGAAATCGGAATCCGAAATTCGGTCTAAGCCATTGCGGTAACCACAGTATTCTGTTTTCACAGCACAATCAGCGCTGTAGCGGCATACTTATATCGTCTCCCATGAACGGCAATTAAAACAAGGATTACAACTCTGGCACTAGTGTGAAATATTGCGCCAACTCTCGGGAAAATGTTTCAAAAATAAGTTCCCACTCGCATCACTAACACAAACGAACCCATTCGGGTAGATCGACATTACGGATGAACAGCTCGTTGACCGACCAGTATGTGTTGCTCATGCACAACACATGATTGGAAGACAAGTTACAAGTCAGTATACCCAACCGAAAAAAAAACAGTTTGACCACATGATTTTCCCCCGCTGGAAAACACACCTGAGTGAAATACGATCAGGCATCGATCAATTTATACAACGAACAGTAAGCGAGAGCACCAGGTTGACAATCCCCATGCGAACCGAAATAACACGAGTGCGTGGAGTGTAATCAGTCGTGGGTCCAAGTTCTGGGACGGTGTGGCTCCAGTGTGCTGTGTTCTGAACCGGTTCATTTGAATTCACCATCTAAACTGGACACCCCCACGTGCACACTGGACGCTTGAGTGCACCAACCACAAGGATGACGGGAACGGGCATTTGTGAGGCTGCTGCAGAATTTGCCCAATTTTGTGTTGCGCGTACGTGGGACACGGTTAAGATGGATTCAATTCATATTGTGGAATCTCCGGATAGTAGGCAAGTGAAGTGATCTGGTGCCGTAATCTGGAGTGCATCGTGACACACTTCCACATCAAGTGGTTTCGTGTCATCGAATTTCGGACGTAAGATCCCCACATTGAAGTGCTGAGATTTGTTTGAATACAAATCCACAGCTTCGAATTTCGTCCCGTACACTGCGTCTAATCTGTCAACTTGAGAATTGATGTGACTCTGTTGCAACAGTTTACGAAAATGTACATGTGGCCAATTGGTTTGTGCACTCAGATGGGGGGGTTCACAACTATGATCTTCGCGGTGTCACGCGTCATGTGGTTGTGCGCAATCTTCTGTGCACAAGAGGGTACTGCTGTTGTTTACGTGAACGTGTTGATGCTTGGTGCTCACATCATTAGTACGATTGAAGGTTTAGCTGTTGATCGCAGACGGGCACATACATGGATTAATTTTGTTCAACTGCACTGGAGGGCGATTGGAAGTTTTCACTAAGTACTGCTTACTAGTGTGATTGCAGTGTGCTCCAATATGTTCGCTGATACAGTCCGTGAACTGGGACGCGAATATTTGAGCGAGCCGTGAGGATGATGATATTGTTATCTGTGGAAACGTAGTCACGGTGACTGATTGTTATTGTAAGTTGTTTGTTTGTTTGCGTGTGTGGATGATTGTCGTAATCTTCTAGTTGTGTTGTAATTGTCAGTGGGCGGTGACTGTTGATAAATCTATGCTCAGCAATGGCGTTGGTGGATTTCAGCGTGAACTGTTTGAGAATTTCTGCCGCGGCAGTCGATCCCCTGAATTATTTGGTGGATTCAATGTGAGACAGTGAGGCGGGCGGGTAACGGAGTCCAAATATGAAATTTCCGAGCTCCTGGTGTGGCTTCGTAGCTTAGCTGATAGAGCGCTTGTCGCGTTGAGGCATGCTGTGTCTGTCGCTGGTTCGAATCTGGCCGAAGCCCTGAATTTTCACAGTTGGGTCTCACCTAAAATCACAGATAATTTTTATGGTATCATGCCTGAAATCTGCTCTGAATTCTGGATAGTGATAGACTTGCGAGTTGAATGTCTCAACGGTTGTAACTGCACTTCTTGCTGATTGTCCTCGTTGATTGTCATCACGTGCCATAAACGTCCAATGTGCGTAAATATCGTCTGGCGAGTAGGATTCTGGACTAAATGGAGCGCTCTCTGCCGCTTGAGCAGCGCTTGTGTCCCTGCCTTTGGAGATACGTCAGTCTCTGTTTGGCTGCAAGCTGGTCTCACTTCAAAACGCATAACACACCTGGCAGACATCAGTGAGTTTTCGGAATCCGCAGTGGCCAGCTACGTAACCGGCAGATGGGTGTTTCGCGATCAGTCTTTGTCTGCGGCTGACCTGACAGCGGAGGTCGACATTCGATCCACTGATGCTTTGACCACTGAGTCTACCAACTCCTTCCACATAATTGCACAACCGGCTTGGCCAGTGGCGGGAGCCGTGGGGTCCTCAGTTAAGTGCCCATTATACGCGCATGTTGGTGAAGCTGACGGAGATTGATGTTGTACGTGTGTGATAGAAGCTTCAATCCATGTTTCAGCAATACGGCTGCTACTGTTGGCAAGTGTCACCAATATAGATGAGACGGCTTCACTAAGACCAATTTGTATAAATGGATGGACATAGAAGGTGGTAAGCTTGGATGGTGATCGTAGGGTAATTTGAGGTTTGTATAATTCAGGTGAATGTATAAAAATGGTGTTTGGTCTTTGAGTTCTGACGCAGACAGCAAATGGACGGAGCCTATGATGTGTAGTCAAAGCATGAGTGGAGCCTCAACGGGTAAGGAACAATTCAACAAACGTGGATAGACTAACTAAAATAGATTTTTATTCATAGTTTTGAATGCACAAAACGTGTCGATTCCCTAGGTTGGATAATTGGTTTGACTTGAGCGGTGACACTCGGAGCCTCTAGTTCAAAAAATCTGGCTTCATAGCAGTCGGCGCAATGCACGTGGTTCGTTGTCCAGTAGGGACCAGTGACCAATGCTATGTCGAATGATATGCCTTTCAAATGTAGTTCATCCATCCACAATACAACATGTGCTTTACACGAAGTTACAAAAAATTCATCGCAGTAGTTTGGTGTTACATCAGACAGAGTGGGTCAGATGCAATCAATCTGCCCCACCAAGTGTTTTAAGATGATACTCCAGTTACCGAGTCCCGGTGACCGGGCGGTTGCCACTCCATTCTGCCGGGTTCCAGCCATTCGAGGCACTTGGTAACCGTTTTGTATCTCATCCCTTGAAAATGTCGTCAGTTGGCTGGAACGAACATCACGACCAAACATCATACAGTTAATATGCTCACCCAACGGCACGCTATCCGAAATCTTATTCGCTCCGGTTGGAGAAACTGAAAAGCATTGTGAAAGTCGGTTGCCAACCATGAATTAACCACGCTTTGATTGTGTTATCCCCGTTATCCGCGATTATTTACTCGCCAAGAGAACTACGCTTATTTCACACTTAGCCTTCGATAGGAAGGCTGTTCCCCAGTTCTAAGTTCAGCGACGCGCGCGGTGATGTTGAGGTTGCACACCGGTTTGCCAGGGCAATGGATTGTGCTGCCTTAACGACCAGCTGGACCCGCTTGAATTGGCATGCATAAAAGGAGGATATACAATGGTCAGCATGCCAGTTTTCACGGTACCGTACCATTTAAACAGAAACAGGAGTTCGAATAAATCCAAGTTATGAAACTTGTACTGACGATGACAGAGTGATAGAATCCTCTGTTGAATTTACCATAGGAAAATAAAGTTTCTGGCATATCGTTGATTAAGATGCTGGACACCGCCCACAGTATATTTTTCCAACCTCCAGTGTTGAAACTGTAGTGCATTACCGATCCGAACGTACGCTCTCGGCTCTGAGACATAGTGCTCAGTGAAGCCCCCTTAATTGGAACATAATAATTTCCTTGCTCCAATGAGCAGGTAGTGTTCGTGGCCCAAAAATGCGTCCACCGGAAGGAATGAGCAAACATCATTCCCTGCCTGATTGCAATTTAGCCCGGCTGATTGACCAAAGCCACAGAGCCAACATAGATGTGGCATTCAAATCGAGCAACCACGTCAAATATATTCTCATCAGAAGTGTGCAATAACGCACCCTGGCTAATATAGAAGTGAAAGGACTTCAGCTGCAAAGCTGTTATTTTAGGTTGTAATGGCATGCCTTGGTGAGAGCAAGCGTTGTGGCACTACAGTAAATATGTAACATTAAATTCACATTAGACTAGGGATTACACAATTCTTGTTGGACGCCCGGTTTTGCCTACGTTGTGTTGTATTTTGCCTAAAGATGACAGCGGGAAACGACGTGTTCGTCTCAGTTCTACTTCTGTTGTACTGTATTCGTACACCTGAGTGACGTAAATTTGCCAGACAAATTGACTGACTCCGAAATCTCGATATGGAAAATGGCCGAAATGCAATTTTGTTCGTAAGATCAGTCAAAGATTACGAGACTTGAGGGATCAGTGTAGTAGACAGAATGAATAAAAATTTGGCGTGAGCTTATTTCAGTTCATCTGATATGTTCTTACCACCGGTCTGTAGTGACATATAACCAGTTTGCTTTGACTTAAAAAAACCACAACAGTGCGTGGAGAATTTTCGAGCTATGAAAAAACCAGCGAAGTCATAAAATCTTTCGCAGGTTCGCGAGCATTTATTTGGCAACACCTTGGAAAACTAGCTTACTAAATATGCTGAACAGTTCTGATCGATAACCACATCACTAATCAGCGTTACTTTGCCTACACGGTTACTACTGAAGCAATTGTACGCCCTAAGAAACAAAGGGTTTAGAAGCACAATTCGCAGTTTGGTTGTATCGACGCGTTGTTCACTTGCACATGAAAGTCTGCCACTTAGCTCCCAAGAGAGGACATCCGTATCCTTGTTACTCACACCGAAAAGGTTGTTATAGCTCTCTTTGGCTGATACGCTTCCTTTTCTCGTAAGCCGATGGCGATTAACCGCTTATGAATCAGCCGTTTGTCTGTAAACTAGCATGTACCCGTCACAATTTGCAAAGATGTTCGGAGAGGCATTACAAGTTTGTGCCAATGATCATCAACCATTTGACGGACAAGGGTACAGACGTTGTTGGATCACATTAGCACTATGCCCGCAGGAAAGCGCACCCGCGCAATCTGGCCAGCTGTCACTAAGATAGACCAGGCACTTGTTTGTTGGACCGCCAAGATGAATACATGTTATAGGAAGATGCACATGTTGTATTCCTTTAAGGTTTACTTCTTTTCTCGTAAGTCAAAAACGACCGACCATCGCTGGTTGGTTTACAAACCAACAAAACTTAACCACGCTTCCGGATGGAGCTGAGCGATGAGTAGTTTCGTGGACAAACATCCAAACTAATAGTCTGATACTTGTTTGCAGACCATGAGCCCGATTATTCGGCGCGCTTGGTACTGACGAGATCCAACCAGGTCGAAAAAAATGCGCCACCGAGATGATAATCCTGAGCGGCAGTATCTATCAAAAGTTTGCTATACCTCGAAACCCTTAATATTGACAGGCACCCCTGATCGCACAGAACCTGGGTGAGACATATTGCATCCACAGTAGCGGTATTCTTTATGATAGTTTAATTCCAAATGGAATAAGCTGTCTTAAACCGTACGCAGTTCTGTTTATGCAGACTGCGACAATTCGCGTGCAGTCATGTGATTTGATTTACACGAGTAATCGAAATACGTACAAAATTCACTCTCCAAAATGATGGGCAAAACAGTATTTTAACTCAAGTGTCCCGTGTTCCTAACTGGTTGAATCACAATGGTATTTTCCCACAAAACTCGAATGTAGACGATCTATACCGACGCAATAGAACGTTTTCTACTGTCACCTGTATGTGAGGCTGCTATCATTTGAAGACACTGCTGTAATGCATCAAACAAACACAACGAACAATTGACCATTTTCTGTGGATTTCAAATAATCGGACGTTGCATGCATAATATTGAACTCATCAACACTTGTTAATCTCCGAGACTTGCTGGCTGTACACAAACAGGTTAGTTCAGCGATCATCTTTAGAAACTGTTCCTAAATGAGGATGGAGCAATGACGTACCAGGATCCTATTCGGATGTTCTACTGTGCTTTCAAAATGAACGCAAAAAGATAAATCTTGACAGTTTCGCCCAAAGAAACATAATCTGACTTGGTGGAAGCTGCTTGAGCTAACGCTGTGAATGTAACTTTATAAAAAACAGACAGTGGAATACTTTTAGAAATTCTGATAGGTAATATTTTTGATTAGTATTGATTCAACTCTTATAAAAGAGGGCTATTATTCACAAAACCTTCGTGAAAACTGTCCTGAAAGTTATGATGCGTGAGGTTCATGAAGCATTACTACTAATCAGGATCACCCAGCTGCCATAGTTTATTCTAATCACAAACAAACGAATTTGTTGACGGCATAAGTACTGATAGGTATGCAGGATTGGTCAGCAGTTATGAATGAACTTAACGTGCTTAAACGTTTCAGATAGTTATATACTGTAGACAAGGGACTGTTTCCTGTCTTCTTAGAACGGTGCATCGACACTGTTGTTTTCGGTCCAGTCAACCGAATTGGGTAATATGATTCTATTTGTCGGAACCAGATAACCGAACAGGATCTGTCAGTAAAGGAAGTGAATGACCAATTTTTTTCTTGGCTGGTAACATCAGGTTTAACATTTCCGCCGTTAGTAACCTTACTTTTAAACCAACCCATACACAAGAACTTTGTAAGTTGATTTTCAACTGAAGTGTGCATCAGTGATCAAGTTTGCCATAAAACACCAGAAGATGTAAATTAATCTTTGTGTACCGGATTCCCTGTGTTCAATCCCAGCTCACAATTTACAGAGAGGAAGTGCAATTTTTGAGTCAGAAATAAGGAACATGGTGAACCTACCAGACACCCCCCCTGTTCAGTGGTATAACTATACCAGAACTGGTCATCGAGAGTGATTACCATGACCGTGTTGGGAGGGCTGATATTGCTCATTTCAATTTCAGTGTCGCCAAATTCGTGTTTGTAGCGTCTAATTGGCGAATAACTCCAAAATTGGCATCTATCTTCTATCGGTCTAAAACGTGAAAACTGCGGTTATCAGACAATTGTGGCATAAAGATTAAGTACCTTGGGTTAGACATTTGATGTCATATCTAACAGTATAGTGTGGTTTCGTAAGAGGTAGACAATTTTCGGTCAAATTAAGTGGTAATCATGACAATAAGCGTGGGTTTCCGTCATGTTTTTTAGCTAGTATGGTTTTGATTTATGACAGGGACTGATGAGTGAAGGACTACGGATTGTCCCTAAAAATGTGTCAAATGTTCATCGTTAATGCTTATTAGTTACGTGTCTTACCTAACTACGAGGTTTCTCAGAGTCACGTGGATCAGCTTCAAACTGCCTTTCTACATATAAGCTTGAAAAGATTAGAGTAGTTATCTAATTTCTGCGGAAACTTGTGTGCAAGCTTCAGTTTTCGCCGGGTGTGAACTAAAACAACATATTTCATGGTATGGCGTTAGATAATTGATAACTGATAAGATTTAGGTAATCATTCGAAGAATACATGATATAAGTTTGTATTTGGATATGAAACAAAAAAGCGAACGACAATGATTGAGGTTACTTAATTAATTATGAGATACAGATTGGAAATTTTTTGGAACCTTTTCTCAGTTAATTGGGCGTGTTCTGAGGTTCCATCTGAAATTTGTACTTTCTGTCACAATAAATTAATTGTAAAAAGTTAAATTGGTTTTTACTTCAATTACTCTGATCTTTTGCTCGGCAAAACAAGACAGTGGCACTTAATCCATTTCTTCTGAAAATATTAGCCGTTGGAAGTGCAAATTATTATATTGTCCCCTTGGATGCTGCTAGTTTATGATTCAACGTCAAACAATTTCGAGATAATTTAGATTGTTTCATAAGCCTTCACAAGTACGCAATTCGGAATTCCGAATCGAGATAAATTTTGCTACGCCTCCGAAAGCATATTTTACATAGCTACCAACAGGTCGATCACAGATTTGAGCTCCAAATCCATACTGACATACCTTGCAATATGGACGTACAAGACTTTTGGGCAGACGAAGTTTTAAACAACAAAACGTTACTACGATTTCACATATAGAACAGTAAAATTTGTCACAAACCAAGTAATCTTGTTTGGAGAGTAGGCCTATAAAAATACTTCATGTCGCATATGGTAATGTTGCTTAAACAGCACAACTGGTCTGAGGAAATAGTGGAATTATTCCACGTACAGCCAACAAACTTGCTCCAACCTTCCTTTGGTGCTTTGTTTTTCAGCTGTATGAAAATGATCAGAGAAGAGAAATGGGCTGGGAGGTTGAAATTCTTATACTTTCATTTAAAATAGTTAGGTTCATAAGCTTCTTAAGGGTGCGTTAACCTGAAACAAGCATATATACCCTGAGGTGGATTACACCACTCACAACATATATGAACAAGGGCTAAGTGTGAACTATAAACTGTATCCAGTTCACTGATACTGCATATTTACAACAGTAGACAGCAAGGATGGAATTGTAAAAAATAGTCGAGGGTTATAAATGAATTTCTCATGTTTAATAACTGTATGACTTTTCTGAAACGATAGCCCCTTTCAGTAAGTTTAATAAATCTTCAAACATAACTGAGCGTATAGTTCATATACTTTTAAACTGTCAATTTAACCTCTAGTTTGTGCACCAACTTCAAGAAACGAGGGTGATTGGTTTGATTGATTGTGTAAAGCCGGGAATAAAAATTCGCACGAGTTGTTACATAGTATTGGCTATAAGAATGAGGTTAACAAAACAGGAGGGAAATCGACACATTCAGTCAAACGATACTTTTATTGAAGTATCGGATACGTTTAAGAGAGAAAAACTATCATTACTTCAAAATATAATATTGTATACACGGTTGGTTATCTTGACAAACATTTGAAGGAACTCAAAAGAGACCAGTCGAAATGGCAATAAACTGGAGTCATCCTTTGCATTCTTGTTTTTTCCTTTTCCTTCCAGCAGATCCCAATGTGCTCATAGTTCGTGTTTCTCAGCGAATTGCATGACACATTTCATTCCTTCTTATTAGTAGTGATTCATGGTTTGCAAGATGGTTTTCCGATGACTGGCCTTGTGCATTTTCCGTTGTTTGCCTGGTTCATCTCAATTACCGCACCAATGTCTTCCACCTGTTAAAACCAGTAGCTACGATTGCCTACCACCACTTCTGTCCACTGATATGAACTTTACGAACTCTGCATTTAACCGCACTTTTTCGATTGCTCGTCGGGCTGGCAGATGGTGGGCTACTCTGTCACGGTGGAACTTTTAATTAATCATCGTCACCATTTAGCATCTATTTTAGTTAAGTTCAGCTAATGGGTAAATAACAGGCGGTTAGTTTCTTAACAGTCTGTAAACTGTACGACTGAGAACGTTTCAATTCGAATAGTACGTACCTCAAGTCATATCAACTGTATAAAATTTTCGGATATCTGTGTACAGTGGAATAGATGCCATGGCATTTTAACCGCTATCTCAGCTCAGTCATTCGGCTGCCTTGAACACATTGAACAAATGCCCAGTTTTCTACTAACCTTTTACAAGTCAGAAAAAGAGAGTTGTGACACGTCGTAGAGAATCTCGGGCATACCGCACCCACCGAAAATAATTCCTACTTCACAAATTACTGCTTCGAACAGAGTGGATCTCAACCCACACACTTATGGGAACCATTCCAACGGTCCATTGAGACAAGATGTTTGTAGCTATAATGCTTCCAAACCAGTTCCATCATGAATGTCACACCAAATAGTAAGAGGCAGTAAGTCAGTACTAGAGTTTCGACAGTGAAATGCGATACCCTGCTGAACGCTGAATGCTGTTATTTCGCACCATTCTATGATAGTACTTTGTTTAAAGGTATACGTGGATTTACTGCAATTGAATTACATGACCATGGCACTCAGTTGAGAGAAGTTTTATACAGTTTCATCAGTCGTCTTTTTGACGGTATGAATGTTTTTTTAATTCTGCTTTCTATTCATTTGATGTTATGCACTGCCCAAAGCGGTAACCCTTTTTCCCGTAATCATAGCAACCTCTAGAAAATAAAGCACAATCTTTACTTGTCCTTCCAATGATGGTCGCGTCAACTGTAACACGTTTCATTTCATACTTTGCACAGTACCTGGATTAAAGGATTTTTGAAAATGTTGGCGAGTATTTTCGGTCCGGTAGATAAACATAACCAGTTAATCTGTTCAACCGGGTTCGTATAGGTGGTCCGACGTCCTATGCCAAAAACGATCAAAACAGTTTTTAACTCTTGGAAATTTGAATCTGGTTGAGCTGCGGTAAAGTGACATTAACAACCCAAACACCTATTGATTTAACAGAGACACCTTATTCGTTACTCACTCACGTGTTAGCTGAGTTCCTCGAAAATATATTAGTTTAACTAGCACATTCTATTAATCTTCTAAAGCAGTAATCAAACTACCCGGTTTGATTATGTGTTACAGTTAAACCATACAGGAAACAGAACCTCTCAAACTAGCCAAGGGAAAAGAAATCTATACCTGATTATGAATGATTAGGTTCTGTCCGACATCAGACCGAGAGCTGAAAATGACGCAGCAGAAGAATGCTGTCAAATAACACACCCGAATCAGTCAACTCATCATGAACTTGGTCGTAGTTGGTGGTGTTTCACTCTACTGGCCGTATGGCACCAACTCGAAAAAAGATAGGATCCCGACTGGAGAAACTAAAGATCTTTCAAACACATTTATGTAAGTATTTCAAGAAGTGAATTCTTTTTGACCGCTTTATGAGAGCAGAAAGAAGGCACACATTGTGATACATTAACATTTCGCCTACTCTCATCACTCACAGAAGTAAGACATGCCTGTTATATACATCATACAGATAAAGACATACAGGGACTAGGCATGCCTACAACTACGCCAAGTATTATGTGCAAACGACCATGGCAACCTGATAGGTTGCCTCAACCACTTTTGTACACATAACATCTGCTTGTAAGTTTGGAAGAGCATTGCTTCGCAGAAAGTCAGTAACTTCGGGTTTCGATTGCAAAACAGTGTCTTGAATGGGTTTGAGGAGTCAACTCGGCAACCTGTTCTTATGGGGTGTTTAGTAATGGATGAAGCTAGATTTTGAGCCGTTAGTGCACCAAGTTGAGGCTAGTACGCCACCACTTGTCGGTCTGTTTTGCCTATGTAAACGTCAGTACAAATGGAAGTGTACTGGTACACAACATGGGAGACAGAAAAGTTTGACAAACTATTCCTGTGATTGTGGAGAACCGGCTCTCTTGTGGTTTGAACTAGGCGTAATGGCGCAGATGCATACGCCTTAGCCAGAGCAGACATTGATTTGTGCTTTGCTTTGTTGGCTAGATGGTCACCTTGGAATGACAAGAATAGGAAATTCTCCTTCTCTTGAGCCGTTAGTACGGATTTAATTCTCTCATTTACCTTATTATGCCTCGTTGAATTTGTCAGGATATACTTTTGCTAGCAAGGTTTGTTTCAGCAACTTCTGTTCTGTCTGCAGTTTGTCAAAAGCAAAAGTACGTCTGGCTCTACAAAACAGTGTCTTCACCAAACCCTGTTTACATGCACTAGGAAAAAAACCAGAAAACTAAAAATATTGACCACCTCATACTGCTCTGCAGTAAAATGAGCACTGTAACATGCAATCCGTGTTTCTAGTAGTGAATACATCCTAAACATCTGAACTGTTGTTCGATTCATTTTTGTGGAGAGGACTTAGAAAAATTCAGCCAGGAATGTACTGAGATAACTCAACGTGCTGGTCCAGGTTATTCAGACTGCTCAACACAATTGACCGTCCTACCTAAAACATAAGCAGCAAACAACTCTACCCCGATTTACCAAGTGCATTTCCCAGCCTGACTAGACGTCCAACGTCCCGATGTTGTTTGAGTTTGTAGCCTAACCAGTGACTGAGATGTTCATTCAGATACAGTCTTAGTAGCCCTGATGACAAACCTAACGTGCATACTCCATTTGATAATACCACCAGCTATGCATTCAAACAAATCTGTGTTATCAGAAAATCCATTCATTCTAGTTGTCAAGTGTGGTCAGGGCGTCTCCTCTTAGTACATAATTATAAGGCAAACTCTCTGGTTCTATTGACCGTTAGCCCTTTGATCATATTTCAAACGGAACCCGCTTACATCTGTATGTCAGAATTGCACATCGAATTGAGGTTCGACGAATCTGGCTATGTTCGGAAAGGAATCAATACTTTGTTCACTGATAGTTCCTTTGCTTCTGCTCGGTCACTCCGTTAGACAAATGACGCACGAGGTGGACAAATGTCACAAATAACGTCATTTTGCTTTCCAAGTCAGAAGATGCTATTAAGTCTGGTAACACTTTAGGTGAGAATGAGCAAATTAAGCGATTACAGATTTATAGCTGCCACAACTGGCACTATGTTGTAACCTGCAGTCTACAAGCTACAGAAATACACAACGTGTAGAGTCTAGTGTCCATTACAATAAAGAAAACCTTCCTTAGAGTACTTACACATTGTACTTCTAGCATCTTGTTTTGCTATTGATATTTGCAAACCAGCCAATATGTTCTGATACGCCTGTTCAGATATGGTTGAAAATGAAAACTAAATGATTACTTTCAGATATGGCTTAGTTTGCTGTGCATTTGCTCACAAAAGCAGTGTGTTCAGGTATTGATATGTTCGCTGAGCTTGTCATTTAGGTTGCAAACGTTTCATCACCAAGCGAGGTGACATCATCAGTGCGTGAGCGTTCGGCGTATAATTTTGAATTTGGCGTTTGTTAAAGTTGGATCGATGCCTGCTCTTATACGCCGAACACTCACGCACTGATGATGTCACCTCGCTTGGTGATGAAACGTTTGCAACCTAAATGCCAAGCTCGGCGAACATATCAATACGAAAACAATCAACCCGAGCTACAAACAACACCACCACTATTCCCAACCATCAGAAACCTACATGGGCGCACAGCGCTAAAAACCGTCCGTTGCTGGGAGACCTTTGCATGCAGAGGGGCTTCCACACGTGAACAGCTATTCTTCTTGCATGAATGCCTGCGTCAAAACATTCTCCCGCCAAGTATCAACTACAGACCACCGCTCAATCATCCACGGGCTTGGGAGATAGCCAGACAAAACGGGAGACGGATGTTACGTATGTTAATAACCGATGCCCACAATCGGTTGCAAAAATACGAGAGCATCGTGACAGCCAAAAGAGAGGACTGTAAACAAATAATGGACAAACATCAGCTACAGAAATTAGAGGCAGCAATAGGACAGCGAGTAGCAAGAACCACGAATAAGAAGAGAATAGCCCTTGGAGAAAAGCTCTCAAGACTGTCGAAGAAGTATGTCAACTCCAGCAACTATACGTGGATCAGAAACCTATCAAACCATCCACTAACCAACGACGAGCAAGATGTACTTGTAAAAGGACTCAATTTTAACACGAAAGATGCACCAAACAGAGAATACTTAGCAAACTTGGAACACATAATGAAATCCAACGTCTTACCGGAAGAGGCACAACACCAAATCCGACAAACTATCGTGCCAGTATTGACCCGCAATAAGCCGACCAATAACCTTACACAACGCGAACAACGAGCTTTGAACAACCTCAAAAAGGATGATGACATCATCATTTTGCCAGCTGATAAGGGACGGATGACAGTTATCATGGACAAGGCAGACTACGTGGAGAAAGCAAAACAACTGCTCAACGACACAACCACCTACCGCCTACTCAATGCTGATCTCACCAAAAAACTGGCCAACAAAATCAACAGCACACTAAAAAAGCTAGAGGCTACACATGAGATAAGCAAACAGGAGCGCTGGAAAATGCAGTCAAAAGATGCAACCACTGCTCAATTCTACGGACTACCAAAAATACACAAAGATGGTGTCCCACTACGACCAATTGTATCTCTACCGGGCACACCGACCTACAATTTGGCCAAAGACCTATTCAAACGGCTACGACATCTCATCAACGGATCAGAACATTCCATCAGCAATGCTGTAGAATTTTTGAACAAACTAAAACATGTGAGGATAAAAGAAGACGAAGCAATGATTTCGTTTGATGTCACAGCACTCTTCACGTCCATTGACCTCACCCTAGCCAAAGAGACACTGCGAAAGCTGTTAGAAGAAAATCCCCGACCGAATGAATCATTGAAACCGGAGAGCATATGCAACCTCATAGAGCTATGTTTGTCGACGTACTTCAAATTCGATGGTCAAATCTACGAACAACTTAAAGGAACTCCTATGGGTTCGCCCATATCCGGATTTATCGCAGAGGCGGTCATGCAGAGATTAGAGAATATCGCGCTACCAACGATCAAACCGAAACTCTGGGTACGATATGTTGACGATACATTCGTAATCCTTAAACGCTCAATGATTGAAGACACGTACAGACTGCTAAACAACATTTTCAACGATATTAAATTTACGATGGAGATGGAAACCAACAACCAACTACCGTTCCTAGATGTACTAATCAACCGCAAACCTGATGGAACACTGGAGACCTCAGTTTATCGGAAAGAAACACACACGGACCAACTCCTTAGTTTTCACAGCAACCACCCAGTCTGCCATAAAAGAAGCTGCATCCGAACCCTGTTCAAACGAGCTGAAACACACTGCAGCACCGCAGAGCTCCGAAAAAAGGAAGAAAACTACCTATACCGAGTATTTCTTTGCAACGGATACCCACGAAATTTCATCAGACGGAGTCTATTACAAAAAAACAGAGAGTCCAACACTGCTCAGCCACCAGCAAAACGAATTGCACTACCTTACATCAAAACCGTATCAGAAATGACCGCAAGACTACTGAGAACACACGGCATCACCCTAGCGCACAAGCCAACAGCAACATTACGAAGGATACTATCAAAACCAAAAGAACAATCCAAACCCGCCGACAGAAGTAACGTCATTTACAAAATCCAATGCAATGACTGTAGACAACACTACGTCGGCCAAACCGGACGGAAATTATCAACACGATTACATGAACACGAACTCGCCATCAAGAGGCACGATCAGTTTTCCCTGATCTCCGCCCACGAGGACGAAACTGGACACGCTTTCAACTTGAACACCGCAGAAATCCTTACTCAAGCAAATACCAAACATGCAAGAGAGTTTCTCGAAGCTTGGTACTCATCAACCGGTTCAATAAACAAACACATCGAACTAGACAAAATCTATGAACCAATGCGAATCAAGGATTTGAGGAGGCGTAAACGTCATCAAGCCCAAACGACAGAGAGCAGCCAATCAGACTCCGGCCCAAGGACTCCAGGGAACAACCAATCGGACATCAGGTCAAAGCTAAATTGCGACAAAATCAACCAATAGTGGGTCAGGCCAAACACGACAGAAACCGACCAACCAGAATTCAGACCAGTAGGTCAACCCACTCTGCTGTATAAGAGCAGGCATCGATCCAACTTTAACAAACGCCAAATTCAAAATTATACGCCGAACACTCACGCACTGATGATGTCACCTCGTTTGGTGATGAAACGTTTGCAACCTAAATGCCAAGCTCGGCGAACATATCAATACGAAAACAATCAACCCGAGCTACAAACAACACCACCACTATTCCCAACCATCAGAAAGCAGTGTGTTCAGTTGCATTCACATTATCGGCCTACACAATGCACTGTGGTCATTCTAGTGACAGATGTTCGAAGTATGCAGGAGATTCTTTGTGACAGAAGTGTACACTGGGTCAAGTTGACCAGCATCTTCCGTCCAGTAGTAGACACTTTCCTGCAGTTCTAGTGTCAGGAACGGGAATAACTAAGTGAACACAAAGAGTAACACTCACATGTTTACTGATGAGCAGTAGGGATTTGGCTTATTTTCAAGTTGACCATCACTCACATTTGATCGCAGCGTTCGCATTCAGATAGACTTTGCAGCCAGCCTCTTTCGAAAAGAAGCACT
>QNGE01001135.1:99617-158733 GCA_008508345.1 Paragonimus westermani | reverse complement strand
GGGCCGCCAGCTTCGCCCGGTCCGCCTTCACTCCGACCGTTCCCGCCACGTCCTCGAAGTCCTCCAGGAAACTCCGAACATCCCCATCCTCAAACGGCTGTGACCACGGGATCTTCATCCTCGTATCCTGGTCACGGCATCGATTTTTGTGAACCCAGAAGGCGGGTGGCTCAGAAGTTTATTTGGGGAAACCAACACACGACTTATGGGTCTCGACGGGACTACGAACAGAAACACTCATTTGCACGCCACACTCGTCCGAGGATGCTCCAGTCACTTTGAATACCATGTCTCAGTTCCGTCATGTGGCAAAAGCTAATGTACGTGATGCTGCTCACTAATGATTCTCCCCGTATCTCTCCTGTATTTATCCCGCAATCATTTCGATCCATGCTGCTACTGAATAGTGGCGTAAGTAGTATGGTTCGGCCATCCGTCCTCACTACAACTGTACAGTCAGTTGAGAGTTGAGGACTATATTAAATGTAAGCCCTTTTGATATTTCATATTTATTTTTTCGTTTTTGTCACCCAATGATCGCCCTCGCTTGGCAAATTGCTCGCCCTTGTTCTCAGAAACCCGATTAACTATAGCATTTTACTCTTTCTTCACCTCAGGCTTGCTGGTGCATTGTGTGATAAATATCTCGTTTGCTGTTTGGTTCGACATTAAATTCTCCTTACTCACCTCTACCAGAGCGCAACAATATGCACTGCTACATCGTGCTACTCCTTATCTCGTATCTTCTTTATTTTTCTCCCCAGTTTAGACCTTACTATTGGAGTCTATTTATTTTCTGAGATGTAAGGGTTTCACCTTCTTACTAACCTATCATCTGATCAACCAGCCATGTCCAACTGGACACTCTCATGTCCTTTTTTCTTATTCTCTTGGATTCATGCTGGGCATGTAGCGTGTGTGGAACCACAAGCGGTGCAGCACAAGCTACTTTTGATGAGTTCAACACGTGGGCCCGTTTGGTCACTGTGACGGGCTAATTCAAAGTGGATGCCGCCAACTGCAAAATTCAGCCCGAATGTTAACACAGGTATAACCTGACAGTTCTATAGGTCGGAAGGTACGAGACAACTGAGAGTTGAGCACTGGGCCTGATCCTTACAAAAGCGGGTCAAGGTTGTTATCGAATTGATTTAACAGATGTGTAACCTCAAGACATATATCAGGATACTTTGACAAAGCGCAGTGTGCGGACG
Organism: Paragonimus westermani; assembly: GCA_008508345.1. Taxonomy (NCBI): domain Eukaryota; kingdom Metazoa; phylum Platyhelminthes; class Trematoda; order Plagiorchiida; family Troglotrematidae; genus Paragonimus; species Paragonimus westermani. The sequence goes on along the minus strand of QNGE01001135.1, from coordinate 157,519 downwards.
CTAACTCAACTCGATTACAGTAAGCCATCTCACCCGAAACTAGGTGAAGCTCTTTTGACCCCGCTTCTTTTGTTCGGGACCTCGAAGCAACCGTGCTGAATAGAAACAGGTAATCGAGACATTGTTGTTTGATACTGTAAAGTCTAAGCCAGGGAAACATACTGGTCATTTACGCACTGATTGTAAAGGTTTTTGGAGCATATCGCAGTATGGCCACATCTAATCTGTTGGAATCCCTTATTTCTATCACTCACATAGACAGCTCAAACCGTTTCAAATCAACGGCTGTCGGTCAGTCACATGGCTTGTGTTGTTCAACTTGCAAGTGAATTCTGCAAACAATAAATTGATGGAAAACTTGATGCTAGTTGGCTCAGTTTTCAAGAACATCGAGGCGTCACTGAATACGGAATAAAGTCACATCGTTTCTTGTCCCCTCCCCAGGGTTGCTACCACTCATTACGGATGTAAAAAGGAATTGTTTGATTCGTAGTTTTCCGATTCTCCTATAAACCTACATTTGACTAAGTATCCACAACATCAGGTTATCCTAGCCCTGAATGTGTCTAAAGTTTTATTTGCACATTCTCATCGAAAGCGTTCCAGTCAGGTTACTATGTTTTGTCAAAAATATTTGTTTAAACTTCCATAATTATACCGTAGGAGAGAAATTATGGAGAGAAAATACTTGACCATTATAGAGGTATGCACCTTCCAGTCGTCCTAACGTTGCAAACTGTAGTTTTGTACTTAGGTTAAGCCCTTATTAGCTTCACAGTTGTATTTGTTTCAAAAAACCTTTAATTACAAGTATACTACTGATGAACGGCCTGATCATACTAATCGTCAAAAGTAGCACATTTTTGAACCTAACACTTTTGATCACCAGAGGGGTGTGACAAGTTTGGAGGTTGAGTGTATCTTGTTCGTTGTCCCAGATCAACTCGTTTGCTAACACCCATGTTAAGCGGACTTTTAGTAACATGCACATTCACTTCATTGAATTGGCTTAGTTACACGAGTTTTTTTCGCTTACCATGTCGGGATTGTCCTCAGTACAGCAGTTTGGTTCAGTGCTTTCCCCTAGATTCTTAACTTGTCGTGGAGGACAGTTTCACACCTCTGGTATAGGACTGCGAGCTAGGGAGTTGCAACGCCCTCCAGAATCCTCACTTATCTCCAAATTTGACAATGTGGTATTGTGGTGCATATCTTACTTTAGTGTCCCAATCGTTGGCTGGAAGGAGTGGTCGATGATCCTGTACCTGCTGATCCTGTAAAAATGAAATGTTAATAACCTGGCTGGGGCGTTTTACTATCTGAAGCTTTCCCCATTTTCTCCTAATGGATGACTTCGATCCACCGGAAATCCGTTTTGGGTTCTTTTTACAGTTAAGATCCGATGCTTCTGTGCACGCATTATTCGTCTGTATTATGAAGGCATTGGGTTTCAGAGACTATTTACATGGGTTCACTTGGTGACACTACAGGAAACCTGTCGCGACTAGACCACATCTTCACTAACAACTAATTGACGGTTGTTAACCCCACAATCACCACACCGTTTTGATTAAACAATCATACAGAAGTTGCCTAGTATCCAGTGAGCTTGAAACCTTTCGCGAAATTGCTGTGGGAAAACTGTTTATCTGCTTGACGAAGCAGACAAGAGAAATTTTCTCTCCTTCGGTCTTCTGTAAGAAGCTAACTACCATTCTTCCTGTAGCCGTTGGTTGTAGCCACTACGTGAAGTGAAACTTCAAGGCTCACCGAACTTCTAATAGTGCCGATACAAAACAAAATGTACGGAAGTTCTATCAGCAATTTGTATCTGTAGGTGATCATAAGACGCACGCTGTCATAGGAAGTTGGTGAAATTCACTGCCAGCACCTCGTTAACAACAATGACTTACGAGGTGCCTTGTTACTCATACGATTAGCACTTTCCGATTTGTGTCGTCGCACTCCGAGGCAAAACCGTAACTGCCTCAAGCTCTGGGCAAGCCAGAACCTACTAGTCATAATATTGAAGATGCAGGTGTTCTCGCTGGGATGTACTGAAACATTTTTCCGCAGTATTCTTCAAGTAATCAAGTCCAAACTGGTAGCTAAAGTAACATCATTAGCGCGCTGAAGATCTCACACTCGGCCGTGATTAGTGGTCTCAAGCTTCTCGAAAACAGCTTTACCGAAACACCTCAGATGACAGCTAAGATTTACTATGAATGAAATGCTTGATTGGAGTAAAATCATTATTCCCAAATTCGCAAGTTCCCACGCCACTCACATGATCTTATTTATGACCCGGAATTCCAGTCCACAGCGCAACGAAATTTACACTTCACACTCGTGTGCAGTTTGCCTGATTCTCTGTTTGGCTGATGCCGTCCGTCATGAATTTTCGCCTGTTGTTTCTCGCCCCTTGGCCCGACTTCGTTGAGTGATGGTTCGTTTGAAATTCTGTGTTGCCTGTGATCCCTCCGTTACAGGATTTGATCACCACAAAGCCACAGTATGCTGAGTGGTGGAATAGTCACATCCCGGGCTTGGTCACTCATCATATTATTTTCATCCATAACTCAACTACTTGTCTCAATTGTCACTCACGAGAGAATTCATGGTTATCAGGGTTTTGTATTAACATCGAACGCCTTACAATCGCCTTTCGAAGAGGACCATTACACATTTGACGTAATTCTAAGAATACAGTTTGCCGTAACTAGTCCACGTCATGCAGGTGAACAGCGATTTCTACACTCCGCTAAGGATGTTACTGAGTCTGTTCCGAACCGCTACCAAGCGAAATGATGACTCATTTGTTATTTCTCAGCTCACTTGCAATCCCGGTGAAGTTTACATCGACCAAACAAATTGAAACGTACAGCAAAGAATAGGTTAAAATGTGTCTAAGTGGTTGGAGCGTTAGATGATATGACAGACAATGGCAGCAGAACAGGTGCTTTGAAATAATGTTGACCAAACATATATGCAATACCTAAGAACTGTTTATTTTTTGCCATAATTTGATTCTCACATCATACTACTCATAAGTAGCATAAGTGCTTTGGCCAACTTCACAATACTAACATGGAACCTGACCGTGTGCTTAGCGGTTGAATCAGGCCGTAATCTGCCACGTATTGCATTCACTCCCTGATTACCTGCCCACTCTATAATAACTTCCGGAATTCAATGCTCAGTGAATTCGCCAAGATAGAAACATCATGTAGGTATCTCTCACAACTGCACTACCCACTCAACAAATGCTGGGTATTCACGTGAAGCTGGAACTGGTGTTCGTTCGTTTGTAGGGGGCCATATTGATTATATTTCAATGTTCGCTTCTAGGTAAAACAGGTGCGGACGTTATGTATGTGGAACTGAAAACAGTGGTGGTGTTGTTCGTAGCTCGGGTTGATGGTTTTGGTATTGATATGTTCACTGAGCTTGGCATTTAGGTTGCAAACGTTTCATCACCAAGCGAGGTGACCTCATCATTGCGTGAAGCGTACACTTCCAAAAGGACCGTGATGAGCTGAATTGCCCATCTGCGTTTTATTAAACGTAAATCGGAACGAATAAATCACAGTCTTAGACGAAATGCTTGAGTCTGCGAAGTACGTGTGGATCTAGAGAACATGAATATGAAATGCTTCTGAAACTTGACCATGTATATTTTTCTGTTTATTTATTTTCTGGTTTGTCTTCCACTGTCAGTGCTATAAGCTGGGGATTCAGACGTCAGAATTAGAGCAGGTCAGTAAGGAACAGTATGACCGACTATCGTCTTGAAAAGTTAAACAACGTGTACTATGGAACTTCCGCGACTGCTCCCTTAAGCTTAGTCTATATCGAACAGAAACTGAAGCAGTTTCGACGTAATATGAATCATTTTAATCCTTAGGAGACTTGCACATGTGCGTTGTACATGATTTGTCTTGAAAAGAGGAATGAGGTTAGTCTTACCCCGGCTGTTCAAGAGGGAATAGCTGATCAAGAATAGAGCCAGAATAGAACCTCCGGTCGTTTGTTCAAAGGTGATCCTCATTCTACAGAAAAGGGGGACAAATCACGCCTGAGTAGGTTGTCTTGTGACGTCTGAAGGAATCGAATTCAAATGAAATTCCCGTTAACAAGGGGGTGGGAACGGCAGTCGGTCAGTGAGCACAAGGAGCGGCTAAAGAACAGGACAATGTCCTTGTCCTTGTTTCCGAACAGTGTCTTGCTCACAATTGCTTTCTTGATATTTATTGTTTGGGTGAAAATGTAAAGCTACTGAAAATTCTCAGTAGCAGCTATCTGCTCCATCTACACAGGCCTAGTGTCCATCATGCCTCATGGTCATTTCTTTATTGCTTCCAGATTTCTTACGAATTGAATACAGTCACCAGGTGGATGGAGTTTTCCGGTCATTTTCAAAAAGTTTGAGGGACCGCGCAGAAGTCCGCAGGTTGGCAGAGGAAGTAGCGTTAGTGCCAGGCGAAGTAGTTCAGTACCTATGTAATAAATCCGGAAACGTGTTCACTGTTCTTTGGTTTTTGTCCGGTGACCGAAGGTTTGGTTTACAGACTAATGCTCTTCAGCTGGTGCAGAACGTCTTTGGTTACGACAGTTCGGCTACGTTGATTTACCTATCTCAAGTGGGTGGCCTCCTATCGAAAAACTGTCAGCGCGTGACCAGAACATAAACAGAAAAACTTATACCAACGACAGATGACAGATTTACGGTCAGCCTGAGTCCACGATTGATTGAAGATTGGGGCCATCAGGTGACACAGTGACGTCCGGAGAATTAAACGATGACACTCTCCCGAAACGGACTGTTAACGCCACAAGGTTGCAACAACTCTATGTTGATATCCGTACAGCTATCGTAGTAAGCATACTGGTCTCGTGAGTCACGTCCGTCAGCACCTGGACTGTCTACACAAGCGTGTAAGTCTCCAGTGTAACACTACAATAACTGTGTTATGTATTATGAAGAATGTTGTTCAGTTGAGGAAAGAATTAATGATTGCCTGCATCTGGGTTACGGGCTAATGGTGCATTAGGCCCAGCATCAAACTGACAGACTGTGCGACAGCTGGCTCTCAGTGTTCTACATGTACCGTCAAGATGACAGTTGAGAGAATCCACCTGAGCAGCAATTTCCATGCGTGTGTGTTCAGAGTAACTCTTACGCTCATCTAGACAGCAACAATAGGCACACGTTAGTCAGACTGTGTACACACTTTAAATCAGCTGAAGGGGATAGGGGGTGTACCACTTCGCTGCAATCTTAAGATCGTGACTCAACAAAGCAGCTGGTATCACTGGCGAAACCTTTCAAGGTTTGTACAAGCGGCTGCTGACTTAGTTTCATGAATATTGAATGCTGAAGAGGGTAAGACTGCGTGGTATCAAGGGTGAGTAGAAATCCCATTTGACACATCGCAAAACTACATCATTTTCGCTCATTTGAAAAGCACAGCTGACTCTGAATTGACGATGGGAATACGAAAGTTACAGTCATTCGTGAGTGAAGTACAAAAACCACGTCCAAAGCTTGTTCGAATGTCCCTTGTATGCTGAGTGCAAACGGTTACAACCGATACACACAAGTGGGTGTGTCTACTTACAGTAAGTGGACCTGTAGGGTTAGGTGAATTTATTGAAATCAATTCGGCCTGATAACAATTTTCAATCGAAGATACCCGCGAGATTGCAGTAACAAAGATTAAAGTCTGTCGCAGTGGATCAACCATCACAGCAGAACGATGTCATGAATATCGGATATTGACGCAGGCACCTTTGTGGTCGGAATGTCTGAGAAAAACATGAAAATGACGGTCGACAGCGTCATTACAGCCCCGTTATAGTTGCTCGTTTCAGGAGCCATTGTTCAGTCAACAATCTTGGAAAATCCTAATCAAAAATGCAGTTAACTGCATTCATCAAAAATAAGATGTGTTGGCAAACATGATAAGGTAACGGCGGAAGTGGTATGATAATTTCCTGCACTGGCAAATCTGGGAAATTTTGGACGAACGAAACAAAACACACCTATCAATGTCATACTCTCAATAACGTTTGGTGTCGCATACAGATGATGGGTGACCGCCTACCATTTCAGTCAACATTGTTAGTGTCCATGTGATTGGGCACACTATAGCACTTTAAACAGGCAAGCCGCACACAGGGTGATAAAAGTATCTAAATATTGTCATTTCCAATCCAATTTGCGGAATGAAGAAAATGTGTGTGAAAATGTGAGAAAACGTTCCTTTCTACAGCTGCTTAAGGTGTTCAGCCTGGCCACAAAAATGTTTGAGGATAACATCCTGGCATACGGACAATTACTTGCCAGATGTTGTGGTGTGTAACTGTGAAATTGAAGCAAGCTGAGGACGTCTGCAACTCCCCACGGGTGAGTAAGTTCTAGCGGTGAAGAAACATTCGTTAGTCAAGCCTTCTTGCATTTACCTAGGATTAGAAAGCTTGATTATGGAACAACCATGCAAAAGGTAAACTTACTTAAGGGGGTATTTACATGATTTAGTTGCAGAACTCGAATCAGCTATAGAAAGAGAAGGCTGGGACGCGACAGAAGCTCAAATAAAATAGTCCGGGTGTTCTTCAAAACGGATACCTGTAGTATATGATGATAATGATTAGCAGCAACCTGAAAACCTACCGACTAAATCTACGTCAGCCCATGTAAATATTCATTTCATGCGCGAGTTTAAAAACGATCATTCCGCGGCCCTTCTTGATGTGTTAATTGTAGTGCACCGGAAGTACATGTGGACCGACCGGTATCGTAACTTTCTTACCTTCAAACGGATGCAGCATGAGTGCTCTCTTGCTCGAATACTGCTGTACATGGGCCGGAAATAATGTGCTGCTGAAACAAAATGAGCGAAATTAAGAGACCCGAAGGATATGTTTCGTTCAAGTAACTAACTCACATCTTCATTGACTGTACGTTTACAAGAAAACGACTTAAGGTGCAGGGGTATCTAGTTTTCACCAGGTTAGCCCAACAAAAGCAATAGCCAGACAAGAAGGCTAGAAGTGGTCCTGAATTGGGTTTACATCAGACGTAAAGTACATTCCAGCTCTGTCCTACTTGAAGTGTCAGAAACGTGCCTCGGACACTGATAGGCTCGCTTCTCTCCTCTTGTCTATTCATTTAGCGGTAGCCGAGATTCTACGTACATGGCTGACAGACACATGGCTGGATGCACCGTTCACCGATCACCTGCCATTTGGCATGCCTCATTCGGTAAATTAAAAGGTAAATCACAGGTCGTTACTAAACGAAATTCTGGATTTGGCTCAGATCAGACTCACAGGCGTGGTAAGTGTATCGTTACTGGTGATTACAACATACATTTGAGTGAAACCGATCAGGTTTACTGGGACTCTTTTATCCACTTATCACGATACCCCGACTGTTTGTCCAAAGGGCTGTAACGGCTACATGGTGCGTGTTTTCGTGAACAGGAAATCATCGGTAATTACTCGTTTGTTTTCGGCTAACCGCTCGCTCATTTTATCTTAACTGTTACAAAGTTAATGTTGAAAAAGAGTATACGAAGTGGATTCACCTCACAAGCATCGCCTTCTTTCTGAGTTAGTTAAATTACTAAGAAGGGCAGGCGGCTTCAAAAACTGTCTAACAGTAACACAGGTTTAGTATGCAACGGAGGGGCGCTGATGGTTCATTGCTTGAAACCACTGAGTAATTCTATTGAGGTATTAACTCCACTAGGTCATTCGACAGATTTCATATGACAAAATGGGTGATATTTTCGAGATCTCGCCATGGCTTCCTAGCCCAGCCGGTAGAACGCCTCCCGTATCTGAGTGTTTTGTTTTGTCGTCCGTTCAAGTCCATCCGAAGCCCGCTTTTTTCACAGTCAGGCCTCTTCTGGGTTAACAAATATGTCTGCTTATAATTTACCTATGCATCACAATAATCTGCGAGCGACCTAAACTTCTTAGTGTTCTGTCAATTTTGTTTAACGTCTTAAAGATACTCATGATGCAACTCCCGCCTTAATTATGAGAGCACATCGTTTCTGAAGTTTCTTCAAAATGATACTGCTTCTCACATTGTATATCACTTTTACTAACCAACTTCTACAGGAATAAAATAACGTACGCTCCAAGAATAAACACTTTCAACGAAGTCATTTTTATTCTCCTCTGTAAGAGAAAACACCATATTTTAACCGTCAGAGATGGTTGATCCGAGAATCTTTTTTAGTGTGGACCACTACGTATTAGTTCTGCGAAGAAAAATGCAATAGTCTTACACCCTTCAGTGTAGGAGTGAGATTCTCCAGCATTTTTCGAAAATATTAAACAGCTAGTTTCTTGGTTGAGGCGTTTTCTACATTTTTCATCTCTTGCGGCTGTCGTTTCCTTTTACCAATTTCCCGAATCCAGGGATTTGATATTAAGGTTTTCAATCACCTCATCGTCTCCGGTTCTTGCCATATTACACACTAACATCGCTAGCTGAGGTGTAACAGCTGTACCTACACCAAGTTATTTAAACGGTCATCCAAATTAACGTGTTATCGAACGCGAGTGAGTTTGCACGTCACCTCAGTGACGTTCACGTATGTCTACAAGATCTGTTACACTTCACTTCTAGACATCATTCCTCAACGATCAGAACAATGGACAAGTGGGTGTCAGTACACTTGACGCCATGTTTGCCAGAATACAGGGTGTTGTAGTTCTACAACACAATAGAATTAACGAAAACAAGATGTGTGTTTTACTGATAGTCGATATTTCAGGTGCAAAGCGAACTAGGGCCGGTTTGTAACAAGAACATCACTTTGGTATGACTGATTGACGAATCGTGTATATGCCTTAGTGGTTCGATGATTACGACCCACCGCACTATCTGCTTTTACTAATTCCCGCCATATGGAGGAGAAAACATAACCAGTCTTCGTGGTCGGTTTTTGTTTGTCCGTGCTCAACATGGTCAGCCAATCACATGGATCAGAAGAACGTTTGAAACGTCTCATCGAAGTCAAACTCTTTTCCAACTGCTCTCTGTGTTGTTACATTTTGAGATTCCCTTAGATTGTCATCGGCATATTTCTCGTTTCGTTATTCGGTCTTTTTTCTTTGCCTGATAGATCACTTGCTTACGACCAACAGCATTCGCTTAACACTGGGTGTTATACTGCTTAGCAAACACACTCGTTTTGATTGATTCGTCAATGGGCTAAATAGATCACACTTATACTACAAACTTTACAAGGGAATCACTAAGGGAGTAAAAACAGAAGGGCTGGTTAATAAGCTCAGTTTGTCCGATATCAAACTGCAGTCGGGTGCCCACTTGAATAGTAAGTCTCGACAAGCTTACCGAGTGGGGATTGGATATGACAGATCCAAAACCTGAACAAAATATTTCTGTGCACACAGGGGTGGCTTGTATGAGCGAATTTTAATAGCTTCAGCTGTGTATAAAAACCCTCAACCGGGTGCCCTTCACTCAGTAGATTAGGCGAAATGTGTCTATCATAACGTGATTCAAATCCACCAGGTGCAAAAGTATGATACTGTTGACAGATTTCCTTGTTCCACTGTTGAGCCAAGCTGGGTGGTGTTCACAGACCCGTTCAGATGAGCGTCTGGTCGTGCGGCCGAAATATATGTATGTACTATAAATATAGTATTTATCATGTATGCTTCATATACAACGTATAATACGTATACTGCTTACTGTATATATAATAAAGGTGTATACCACACTGTTTCTTGGTTATCCGTTCCACTTTACCCTCAGATTGTGCTGTCAAAGAGTTTTGTCCGCCATGTAGCGTGCTGGTTAGAAAACGAAACACCAGTTGTTTTATTAAGCACATTGGGTAGTAGTGATTAGTGTACACAGGAAACGAAAGGCTCCCCAACACTGGTTTGGTACATCAGATAGGAAACATGGTTAATACGTATAAAAGTTCAACGATCGAGAGAGCTCTTACCGTCCTGTCAGACTGATATGGTAGACCACCACATATGCATAAGGTGGTTTATCGCACACAGCAGCACTCTGTGACCCATTCGTGGTCTAGGTTTAGAGTGGTCAGAGCATATCTACTTTCTAATGCTCTGTTGGGTGCTCTGATATAGACCCACAGACGACGGCTATCAGAAGTAATCAATTTTTACAGCTAAATTGCAAGAAAAATGCGTTCTAGAATAGCACGTTTCAATAAGCTTCTCAATTCAGAATGTGACCTCAGAACTGGTCGACTTAAGTACCTGTTTTTTGCATCCTGGGACTTCAACCCCCATAAAAATCGTGCATCTCAGTGCGTTTAGCCAGACGATTCGATCACACGAAGCATCTTGTCACATGCAGAGCCCCACCGAACAATCCACTCTTGCTGTTTTATATCCGGTATAACCTGGCATTTGTTTCCTTTTCAAGACTGCGACGAAAATGTGAAGTACTTAGCCTGATAATGACTCAGTAAAAACGAACATGCCCGCTAAATTCTTCATTCTATATTGTCCTATCAGAGAAGGCACAATTAATGCCGTGTCCCGGTCAAATACTCCAGCGCAGCAATCAAAAGTAATAAAGCTGACCTAGGACATGCACGAAGTGAGGATGTTCAACTTCGCTGTCATCACAAGTTACTTGCCTTCCCTGCTGGTGGTCATTCGAAATCGGAGTCTTCTACAGGTATTCTTTACATTACCACACTTCTCGAATGGTGATGTTCAGTGGCTTACAGTTATCTCGTCAACATTCACTACGTACTTCATCTTCTCTGCGCAATACTGCGTGAAAAGATGAGCTGCTGTTTGCAACGGCACACAGTATAAAGGACACTGAAACTAAGCCCACCGTGACCCTGCAGGACACGGACAACGTAGGCGTTGCGCGTGAAGTGGTCTATTTTATATGTACTCGTTTTCTCGACCACACCAGAGTAAGTGTTCAGTGTGACTTATGCGACCAACCTATCACAATCTTCAGCATACCCAAATCGATATTTGGATTCGAGTTACAAAATCGATCATTCTTTCAGTCTTAACTCGCCGTGGCTTACCCAGGGAATTAATTAATAATGTGCCACAGCATGAAGCACACTATATTTGCTCATATCCGCTGTGTTTACGCTTCAGGAATACTGACTTAAGGAGGATATCTTGACCCCAATGTGTACTAGTAAACAAAATGAAAAAGAGAAATGAAGCCAACTAAATCTGAATGAACAGAGAATGAGACGTTAAAGAGAGTTTACCAGTGTTAAACACTTCGTCACACAGCATGGCTAATGAGGAGATTTATGAAAAACATATAGGATGTATGTGGTCATTATTTGCCAACCCTTATTCTGTCCTCAGGCAGAACAGTCCAAATAACTGTTATGAACTATTTGAGCATAATCCTTGGTTAATTGTTACAAACCTCATTTGCTTCCTCTTGAATCTAGTCACTTGAAACAGTCCCGAATAGAACACCTAGTGAATTCATAGTTCACGTGTGGTAAATTATAAGGTTTGTTTGGTCTATGTTTGGTTGTGCGTCGAAACGTCCAATAAGTCGAATCTTCGAAAATCAGTCTCAGTCATGCATTCCTGACGAAACGGAAACTACTGTTAGGTGTGCGAGTACCAGACATAGTGTATTCCTTTCCAGGGCAAACTTCTTAAAAAATTCCCGATGGAACTTATGACTTGTTACACCTGAAACTTATCCATCCCACTGAAAAACTGAGCAAACAAAGGTTAATCAGTAGAATAAATCGTATTCTTCAATAGACAGAAGAACGACTGTTGAACACCATCAGACAGTGAATGTCACCTAGCGACCAGCAGAAACCTGACCATTTGACCCACTTTCCTAGGATATGTGTGGTAAACTCGTTTTCATTATCTGTTGCCGAGATTCGAAGTATATCTATTGATTTAAAATCATAAGAATTACTTACGCTTCGAATATGGCTCGACATAAACTCAACCCGTGGTCTTCGTGAAACAAAGTCAATAACGACTTACATGTGGTACACGGACTATTTGAAGGAGAGAATTTGAATGGATGCATCGGTAGGCCTCAATAGATCTAGGCCAGTTCGACAGCTTATTCTGGACCTGAGAATCTTGAATAATTTCAAGCAGCACAATCAAGATCTGCATCGATTTCTGGCCACCAACAGTGGAACCTGTAAATCATTTTTCCTATTCTCCACTTCGCCAGAACATGGATCAGGTCGCTGGAAGAAGTGTGGTATGCTGTTCTAACCTAAAGTACGTGGGTGGAATGATCAGTTGATTGTTCCGATACAGGGTAAAACGTGCATGAATAATTGGAGACTAACGCGTTTCATGACGAAACGTAATAACTTATGCAAAACGGTACTCCCCAGGTGTAAATAATCCCTAGCATCCTGAGGACAGCTGCACGCTTAACTGACAGCAGTTTGGTTTACAAACAGAGTGACTCAGTTGATGAAGCAACTGAGTCACAGACTGAAAGTTACTGAATGTAGCTGACTTCGTTATTGCGCCTCCCATTCTGAAAAGTTGAGGTTCATCCTCAGCGATTATTTCTTCAAGGTAGCCACCTTGAGAAGAAAGATGCCACAAGCAGTTCGCAATTAGCTCAATAATGGTCTCACCACATTAAGGAGTTTCAGGTTATCTAGTTTGGAAACGTGCGACTACCACTATGTTCCCTCTATATTAGCGTACAACTGCAGATTTTCCCATCACATCAATTCTAAGCATTGCTCATGGTCTCATGGGACACTCGGTCGCAGTTTTGTCCGAACGGTAACAAGCGGAACATTCCCTGATTGTCGTTTCCGCGCTGGAGTTCAGCCTCGGCCACCAAAGTTATTCGCGAATATGCCATTTCATCTTTAAGATGGCGACATTTCCTAAATAGCCAATAACCATTAAATCACCAATAGGCGATTGCGTTATGACGAAGCAACGGCCTCTTAGAACACAGTTATCAACTGTTGATAACCGACTGCACAACAAAATATGGCAGTAGTTCAGGCTGGAAGTAATTTCTGTCAGACCATGAAGTCAACCTATATACGTGGACTTTCAAATTACTGATGTCGTCCCCTGTACTATTGTTAATGGTTTTGACAGCTACAGGTGCCGGATGTAGATCAATTAGAGCCACAACCACTTCCACTAGTTTGAGATCTTCATTTCTAACTTTATTTTCTGTAGTTACACACGAACGAGCATCAGCTACCTCATTCTATCGCTCCGTGATAAGACGTGTTTCACAGTCGTAACTCAGTAAATGTGTGTAACATCCACTAATCCGTTAAAGATTTTAGCCTTTATTCTCATAATAAGGAAGCGTAATGAGAGATGCGTGGTCAGTGCGCAAAGTGAACCGGTGTCCGAAGAGACAGAGACGTCATCTTCACAAGCTCAAACACAAACGCGTGTTTATTTCTTGACTACGGAGTTGTTTCATTCAGTGCCTAACAAAATTCGGGGTGCATATGTGACAATCTTTTCTTCCCATTCCGAACCTGCGACAAAACAGCGCCCAAACCGACATTGGAGGCTTCCGTCGATATGGAAGCAAGGCACTGTTCGTCAACAATAGATACCGTAGGAGCAGAAGCTACCATTGTATAGATTGAAAAATAGACCTGCTGTTCGGGATCCCAATAAACAGCTCACTTTGCCTGGTTAATTCACGCGAGGTATCGGTAATTGTGGTTATATTTTTAAAATACCTCAGGTGATGCGGAATATAGTGTAAGAAATGCGTGACTCGTTCCGAAGTTTGTGACTTGGGTCACCCCAAAATAGCATGTGTATTCTCTTCATTAGGTTCAACACCTGCAGCTGAAATTACGTGACTGAGGAACCTGACTTCTTTCACAAAAAACTGACACTTCTGAAGATCAAATTGCAGATCCATGTCATTTGACCGGCAAAACACAGAATGTAGACTAGGTTCCTGATCTATGGAAAGTTGCTCAAAGACGAAAATGTCATCCGTGTATTCGACAGAGTTTTTTAAATCAGCTGATACAAACGTATTGAACATTTATCAAGCTGTAGTGACATTGCTATGACTCGGCGGATAGTTTGACAGTTATTTTATCTACACCAGGTAGGGGAAAACTCTCCGTAACGATATTGCTGTTGAAAATACGCAAATCATTACAGACAAGAATAGATCCGTCCTCCTTGGAACTGCGACAAACGGATGCACATACGCCGTCCAATAAATCGGTTCGGTTACGTACCTTCAAATCATCTCCTGGGGGACGTTAAACCGAGAATTTCGATTACAACACTCCTGAGGAAGATCACCCGATATGGTTGGAATGCAGAGTACAACAGTTTGCTCATAACGTTGTGTTAATCTCAATCCATTTACCAATATCAAGTTGACCACGACGCCAAACTCTGACTTCATTTGTAATAAATTCGGTGCACATATCCCACAATTCATCCATTTGTTTTATCCGTCACAGTATAGTTCACACGTTCTCCACAAGTCTGCGACGTACACGAGACAACATCAGCATGAAACTAAGTGTAAACCATTCGAAAATTTATCGAGCCCACTGTCATTGTCATGCCCCAACCCTACCCTCGTTTCAACGTCAGGATTGCACGCTTGAGCCTTGCATCAGCGACGGTTATTCCCACCAGCGTGCGTGTTGTCCGAAACTAGGCTTCTGATTCACTGCACCCATTGGCTTGACAGCAGTCGTGTTGGTTCAACCGGTCACCCGACTGATATCTCAGTTGTTATGCTGGCTGTGCCTGTAACTCGCCTACGTGCCACCGTCCGAGTGACTCACAGACGCCGCCTTATCACGTGAACTTGCATCCCCTCATGATCACAATCGCGGGGCCGGCTACGCAGTTGGCTGACCGGTGCGGTGTCGGAGTAGGGGTGGGCGTAAGGTTTATTCGTCAGAGCACAGCTTCACCCAGTAGTGTTCCTGATCAATATTTGGGCAGATTTGATAATTCGGTATTTTTCAAGTTGACCATCACTCACATTTGATCAGATAGACTTTCCAGCTAGCCTCTTTCGAAAAGAAGCACTAGACTCAAGTTTCACTCTCATTAGAGCTCGTCAGTAGTGCATATCCTTTCCACGGCCGGGATTTGAACTCCGGCCATTCCCATCATCAGGCAACCGTGTTAACCACTGCGCCATTGACCTCACATCAGGCACGACCGAATTATTAAATCTGGACGCAAGGATATGCACTACTGACGAGCTCTAATGAGAGTGAAACTCGAGCCCGGTGCTTCTTTTCGAAAGAGGCCGGCTGGAGAGTCTATCTGAATACGAAGGCTGCGATCAAATGTGAGTGATGGTCAACTTGAAAATAAACCAAATCCCCGACTACTCATCAGTAATTTGGTAATTGTGGAAAATCTGACTGGATTCGAACCAGCCACGGAAACAGCAAACCCAAACACGGCACATGTTCTATTAACCGAGCCACAAAGCCACGCCAGCAGCAAAGTAATTTCACATTTGCACTGTTACCCACCAAATCTACCATTTCAAATGAGAACCAACAAATAACCAAGGGGATTAACTACGTAAATGAGTTTAAATATGATATTTCTAAGGTTTCGGCGTGACTTTGTTGCTTAATTGGTAGTGTTGGAGATTACCAAGTAGGATACACCATTATTCCAACATTCAGTGGAGTACCTAGACGTGGTGCTGAGATAGGTTCCAACCGAAGAGTGGATGAATTGCAGACAACATGATCGGTCGAACCAGTCGTCACTCAACGAAGTCGGGTCGGCGGGCCAGAAATAACCAGCAAAACTTCACGACAGAAGGCATTTGTCAAATGTGCGGAACCAAGCAGAAGTGCACACGAAGTTCAAACGGAAACCTGGCGGCATTGCGGACTGGAATTTCGGTTCATACACACGAAAGCCTGAGTGCTCTGGGAATGTGCGAATTGGAATTCACGTTTCTCTACAAGACCACTTGTGACGTATGAGTATGCTATTTTTGTCGGTGATCTGGATGTAGTCAAATTTCTTAGTCTTCGTATTTGTGTCCTCTTCTTGGTACTGCCCCTTTCAAAGAAAGGGTTGGGAACGACAGCATTTGTGTTCTGTGGTAGTCCAATGATGTTTTACGATTAAGAATACAGTCACAACAAGCTGAGGTACTAAACGCAGGTTATCTGATCAACAATACACGAAACATGATCATCAGTGTATGAAACACGAAGCCAGTAGGAAAAGTTACGGAAATGTGATCACGACTATTACACCGTTTACTGTGTGAGTTTTACCTTCTTATTCTTGAATTAAGTGATTTTGTCATTTTCCGAGGTAAATTTTGGAGGCCTTTCTGCTTATCAAAGTTGTCTGATAAGACTCATTCATGATGGGCCGTTATATTCAGTAAATGGAAGATCCTGTCTACAAGCCGTCGCTATCAGTCGAGAAAACATGTCAGTGTTCTGCCCGGATTTTCTTTCCTCAGTTATTAATGCACCATGAAACTCTGTTTCGGCCATCCTTGATGGAACGACCTTTGTTCATTTCATTGCAGTTTAACTGCAGGTTTATTCTAAGCTTCTCTCACAAAGCTTGGTTGGTTTTTGCCCATATGTGTGGAACCTCATCGGTATGGAATAACGAAAATGAATTGGCACCACGCACTTTTCTGACAGTTCTAACGACGGACTCTGTGGTGCGCCATTTTTGGGAAACTTCCTGTCAGCCGTAATTAGAGATGTATTTCGTAGGAAGATTGTGAACTTGTCAGAAAGCAGTGTTCAGTTTGCTTTTTAACCTCTCAGTCCTGAGGAACAGCCTCAAGTCCATACTCAGAGAGGAGTTTTTTTCTGTCCATCACATAACAAGAATTTCCTGAAAAAATTTAGTGCACATTTCACTGTTACCACTGTTACCTCCTACTCAAGCAAATCATTAGTTACATCATCAGTTCTTACAGTCAACGAAGGAGCATTACGCGATTTGTTTTTCAGTATAGGGTCGCGTACCGGCACTCAAAACATTTTCAGCAAATCTGTTTCCTATCCGATTGGTATTCAATACAGGAAAATTGTGCCATACAATCCAGCAGTCAACAGACTGGCTGAACACACTAGTAGCACCTTAATGAAATCTATCTAAATGAATGCCTGTGGGGGTAAACATTGAGGAGTTCTAGTTGTTTTGGCAACATACTGGACTAAACTCCACATGAATACAGGGAAAGTGCCCTCTCAGTGGAAGTTTAGAAGGCAAATAATGGCATGTACCAAAGCCACTCATATCCAGTGTGAAAGGAGCAAACACCGATGAAAAGAAGCTGGCGATCTGTCAAGCCAAATACCAAATAGAACGTGTACACTCGAAACGTCTGTACATGTACGAAAAGTGCGTACTCAGGAAGGTGGTAAGTTTTTTGTCCGCTTCTTTGAGAGTTGAAGCGGTTTTTTCACCAGACATTTACAGACTGTAGAGTAGAACGAAGGTGAATGCAAGACATCTATCTACAACTTTCTCTGGCAGCAGTCCACCTACATACACAACCAGTAGGCAGCGATGATGCAAGTTGTGGTACGAACAGTAGGTCACAAACCCTTATCCTGTACATGTATGGTGCATCCTGAGCATTGCAAATAAAACTTTCCCAAAAAAACGAACCTAAAATAGTCATATGAACTCCATACCAAATGATCATAATCGGCCTAAGTGTATGATGGGTCTGATGGAATGCGCGTTGGTTTTCTCTGAGTAAATGCATACATTGTGTGTCTCCATCAGGTTAAAGCCTTGTCTCGTGGGTGAAAAGAATACTTTCTGAAAGTGAAGATTATTTATTTTGCATTCACACAGGCCACAGGCATCATTCGGAAAAAAGATGAGTACGACGTCGAACGCCACGTCGACACATGTACACAGTGACCAAATTCGGCTAACTTAAAGACAGATCGTGTATCGTGTAAGACTGTTATTTCAACCATTAACATTACCGTCCAACTCCCGCCGAACCCGAAGCAAACAGCCGGACATCTTGACCAGCCACTAGATCCCTCTCCGGCAAAATAAAGCTGAGTTCGGCCCATCAGCATCAGCTGTATCCAGTTATTCAAGGCTACGTGTTGAATTAGGTGTGTGGTATACATGCTGTGCAATAGATCGTTCTCACTGGCCGCCACCAAAGTTATTTCCACTATACTTCAATTTTGTATTCATCCACGCTCTACTACCGGTTACAGTATCCGTAAACGTCAGCAGAATTTATTTTCCGTCCATTAAGAACAAAATCAAGTTCTCATAGGAAGATTCATCACATATGTTCGACTAAAAATTAATGTACCAAATATATCCAAATACTACAACACCGTTCTCAGTTTGAGATGCCTTGAGATAAATTCGTTTGTCGGTGTGAACTTAAGATGCCTCAAATAGGTTATCTGAGCTTCAATGGTGAACGGGGTCAAATGGATAGTGTAAGGTGACAGACACGCGGATTGATTGGTTGTCAAAGTGTGAGAGGCACAGACTCATCAGGTGTAGGGAACAAACGAAGCTAGCTCGCTTGGACCCATTGGCTAGGCTACCGACACTGACGTGGTGAGCGATATGCGTGCGGTGCATTAACACGACGTACAGCGCACACGGACAACAAGCCGGCTATTGGATGGCGGGTGCGTGGGCGATCCACTCTAAGGGGCTGTTGTCTGAATGACCGGGTAGGCCGCGTCTCGAACGCTAGAGCAATAGCCACCTGAAGCAACCTGTCGGGTTGCCATGGTCATGATTACGTAATAACTGGTGTGCCTGTATGTGTCTAGTCCATATCTGTATATAACTGGCATGTTTTACGCTTGCGACTGATGAGAGTGAATGAAATGTCAACATATCGCAATATATCTTCTTTCTGCTCTGATGATGTGGTTAAAGGGAACTCAGTGTTTCAGACCACATTGTTCCAAGTACTGCACATTCTTTCTGACAGGCCCAGTAATGCTTGCGTCTTTCTTTACATGGCTGCACAATTTGCAGACAGACCCAAACTGTCTGTCATTGGGATCCTCAGGTCTTGCTCACATATTCATATGAATAACTTTGAGTCGTTTAGGTAGTAGTCAACAGAGTTGTGATAATGAATGTGCGTGAGTTCACATTTGCTGGCGTTGTGGGACAAGTTTCCCATGGACCACTGATTTAGAATTTCAGACAGTTCTCTAGAGTGGTCACATATTCCGGACAACCTAGTAACGTCCAATGCTTTGTTTCATAGGTGGATAGCAATACCGTTGTTAGGTAGTTCAAAAACTAAGAGAATGAGCGATAGGAATCCTAAGATGAATCCTGGTGGAGCACCGGTGTTAGCAGGAAACCAGTCTGACAGTAGTCCATTAGCCTACGAGTAGCACAGAATGCTGAACCGCTTCCTCTTCTGTGGTTCATTTTCAAACACTGGTGATGTCAACGGTCACGTTACTGAGTGTGACAGTAACTGTTGTTAAGAAGGCGCGGTGGACATCTTCGGTAATTACCAATGGCATCGCTGGAACATTCTTTCGAATCCCTGTTTGGAAGATTCCTGATTGGGCTCCTTCCGTTTGCCCATAACAGAGAAATAAGGATCTATACACAACGGTGCATACTACATGATCTTGTAACGCAGCGTGCTACCGTTTTGTTGGCGCCACTTTGGCTTTCGATTGTGCAAGTCGTGCATACGCTGCTAGGACATTGGTTCGCGTTTGTTCGTGTTATCACTTCCTACAAGTCTGTCACCGGAATCCCCAGTTCGAAGAGCGCTATCCAACGATGTCACTACGTTGCACGAAGTTGGTTTAGGACTTTAGCGGATAGCCACAACCGGAACGTCAAGATTAACTGTTACACTTCTATTTTTCAGTGAAACGGGTGAACGGGGTAGGACATCAAAAGAGTAACTTCCTTCTACAACTCAGACCTAATAGTGGAACTGATTTATTGATACGTGGATTGCGAATAACACAACGTTACGATCAATTTGTAATAGCCCAGGTTCCAACCCCCTCGGATGGTCTTCCCCAGGAGCTGTGCAATCGAAATCACATTAACAAAGGAACAGAAGTCACCTGGGATTTGCCCTGGTTAGGTCAATCTGCGTTGCATCTGAACTGATTGGTCGAATCCTTTACCCATTAAGTGGGGGTGAGACTTATATAGATAAAATGCGTCTGTCTGGTGTTGTTTATCCATCCACGCCACACTTCAAACAGAGTACCACCAACCTTCGGTTAACTGAAAGTGCTGTTCTAGATGGAATTCAACAACTGGCCACCTCGTCGTGATAACATTTGCGTATAACGGATGATTCCACTCTTAGTCCAGCTTTCTGTCAATCTGGTTTTCTTTCAAACCGGTAGGAAATGTTGCAATTACATCCTAAGTGCATTTATATTTTCCAGTTAGTAGGTCACTGTGGTCACATACAAGTCAATTGTGCTGTTCAGTGAAATATTGGTACAAGAGAGGCAAGGGTGACAGAGAACATTTAATTCGCTGATACGTTAATCGTTTAGTAGTACAGACAGACTTGACTGTTTCACCGGCCAACCGACGGAGTCAGCTAAGATACTTTACGATGAGTTAATCATGCCCCTGAAATAGAATACAGCCACACAGCAGCACTGGGTGCATTAGATTATCTATGGGATGACTGCTGGAAAGAAGTCCTTCAAACAGGGGTAGGATGTAGCAACACCGGAGTTAGTACGCGCATATGTTAGAACCTACGGTGGACAATTTTGATTACCCTGTCACACCCAGACACCGAATCTCGTCTCCACACACAGCCACATTAACCATGCACACAGGCACGACCGCCCGAGCGCAAAACCCGCATGCGCAAGTGGGCACAAACTCAAACAGCCAGGCAATCTTTACGTATCAAGCCCAATGGAACATTGAGTATTTAGGCATCGATTTAGGTGCTATTGATTGACTGGTAACCTCCAGTTACAGATTTGCAACACATACCGTTTCTGGTTTGGGACAAACTTGTGCAGTGCTTACAAATTTCTGAAAGCATATTCCTTGGTCTGTTGAGCTCTCTAGATTAGTTTAATAGCCACACGAAGCCCTCGAAATCGGTTTAGGGTTTTGCGCGCTATAATTTTTTAGACCACTCTGTCAACAGTAAACAACCCTTACCTCACACATTGTCAAGCCGTCTGTCTTGATTAGCTGACCTTTCAGATTCATTACCACTTCACGCAATCTCTCCAAATTTTCCAAACTACCAACTTGTTTGCTCTCATCTTCGCACACAGACATTTAGGACGTGCTTACTCTGATGAGACACGTAACATCACTGGTTTCTGATTAGAGAGGAAAAACGTCCCGTTCATCAATTATCCCTAAGTTTGTTCAGCAACCTAATATTTCGTCATGATACCATATCCACCTTAGTTTGTTGCACGAACAAACTGGTGATTATTTCAAATTGAACCACACGCGCATTCGATCACAACTTTCGCATTCAGATAAGCCCGTCTGCTAGCCGACATTGTCGGGAGGCACCAGACTCGAGTTTCGTTCTTGTTGAAGCTGAACAATAGTGTATGTCTTCGTCTGAACAGCAATTTACATTCCGGACCTCATGTTTATGAGAACGGTTTATGAAACAAATTGCCAGTAGTTTCACAGTAGACATGACCGATCACTCATCCAAATGCCCAGCCACAATCTTGTGTGAACACTACACAGATTGTCCCACCATTTCGAAAGTAGGAAAAGCAGAGACGCTGCGCTCCCTTCAGTCGACATTCTCATGACCTGAAACTTCTCATTTACGTTAGAGTCACGAAACTTATTGGACTAAGTGAATAATGTGTATATTAATGGCTGAATTCGGGAGCGAAATTAACCAATCCCGGCGCAGGTAACCATTCTTAATGCGGTCCACTTGTGTGATGTACTCGTCACTCTCGTTCGGCACCTAGATTCATTCAGTGAGACCATCGTCCGGAAAACCACACGTCTGCTTACAGTCACTGCACATATTTATTTAACGGTAGTGCATACTATTGCTTCGAATATGTTTTCAAGTTATAAGCCATTTCCAGTATATTGCCACTTTGACCTCTTAGGTGTAGATCGGGTACTTTCGCACAGTTCGAGCATCCTCACTCGAAATAACAACTCTTTTTCACCTCGCTTTCAACTGATAAACTTCCCCGTTGAATTCCATCATTTACACCTTAATCCTTATAAGACCCCAACGTGTTGCCAGTATTTTATTATCTCGACTTTGTGCAGTTAACCTACGAGTTTCACACTTGTGATTATTTATATTGTGGACTAAAAAGGAACACAGTAGTTTCGAGCGTTCATCATTCATGCATTGCTATTATTATCAAACAAAACAGGTGGCCAACGGTCGTTAATTGGCAATGAAGTGACGTGAAACATGGTACGACTATGGCTCCCAACCAGATATACACTGAAGTGTGTGCATTAACTTCTTGAAATCGACCGTCCAGGTGATCATCACTGAATATCGTTCATTTTTATTGACGTTGACGTTCCGAAACATTCGTTCAGTGTGGCTTGGTAGTACTGTAACACTATAGAAACTGTTGCGCATGCGATTTAAACTTTCCGCTGATGTTCTCTCTCTTGTTATCTATTTTAAGTCACCTAACTACGTATTATTCGGCGTCCTCCACACCACAAGAACGTCCATAGAACTGTGACATTCGATTCCCCCTGGACTTACTTGTTTGGAACGATTAAAAAATGCGTTGTTATTGGGACTTTGATTTCGTGTTGCCATTGACGTTGTGCGGATTGCTGCCTCGTCTCTGTATCGTCAATACACTGGTTGTGATTGTTCTTTATGTCTTTTCTCTGGTTTTGGATTGCGTCGCGACTGTCTGCGATCACTGTCCTGTGTATACATTTGTCATCCTGTTACAGTACCCTACGTAAATGTTTTCGATGTATGTCCTGATGTAGCTAGAACACATCACTCTTTCCAGTTACTCAAATTACGTCATCCGGTTCGGGAAAGCTGATATTCAGCCAGCGTGCATGTGACCTATCCAGTAGGACGACCTACCTAGCAATGATCACATTGTGTTTTCAAGTTGGCATAATCAGTT
The DNA here is from genome assembly GCA_008508345.1 of Paragonimus westermani. Taxonomy (NCBI): domain Eukaryota; kingdom Metazoa; phylum Platyhelminthes; class Trematoda; order Plagiorchiida; family Troglotrematidae; genus Paragonimus; species Paragonimus westermani. The sequence goes on along the minus strand of QNGE01001135.1, from coordinate 134,393 downwards.
TCACAATGAAATTCTCATGCCAGCTGTTTTCAATTTGTGTAAATGTATTGTCCAGGTTTAGGTAAAATCGAGCATATCGTGTTGGCACTACAAAAGTTTACCATCTTACAGGTAACGTAGAGTCTACTGATGTTCTACACCAGTCATTGAGAATGGTTGAGTTGTGGGAGCGGATTACATGGACACGCATGCCAGTGATGACTTCTCCCGACAAGTCTCGATCAATACGAGACATACCTAACCGAGAAAACTGCTAGGTGAACGTGAAGGAGAATAGCTTAGACAAATAACCCAATAGATAAGTTTCCTTGAAGCAATTTTCTACACAGTACCGAGGTGACCTGAAAAAAACGGAATGAAGGTCACGGGTTGACAATTAAAAAGGTGCGCTTCTTAGTTTAGGGAAGAGCAAGTGCTATCAATAAACTACTTGTTCGGTGGTATACGTCCAGATGGTAACCGGTGGAAACTGCCGGCCAATTAGCTCAGTCTGTGTTGTGGACGAACATCAACCTCGAATACTCACCATTAACCTGAGTCTGAAGAAATGTTATGCTCATCACATCAAGTCCGCACATGATGCATTTGTAACCGTACTAAGAGTGCTACGAACTTTCAAACAGAATTCTAGCCACAATGAACCATGTCCTCGCGACTGCAGTCGTATCTCGAGGAAACATGCTTAAATCATTCGTCTATTATTGGACGCGCCCAAAGAACTCGGAAACGGCACATTTGCCAAGGATGCAGAGTTATACCTCACGAGGGAACGACACAATGAAGCATATATCACTGAAGGTAGCGTTATGAAATTCAGTCTGAAATGTACGCTTCATAAACGAGAGAAACTAGTCGACGTGTTACTCGTGTCTGTTAATCAATGGGGGCTACAAAGCATCCACACAGGCGCCTTTGTTGTAGCTGGGGTGCCCACGTGACGTGTCATCGAAGTGTGCACGCCCGTTGGACGCGTCTATCGATCGATCGGTCGATAGCCATTTGAATTGGCCATCCTAGCGATAGTGATCGTACACACGTTGCTCGTTCACGCATTACGCACTGTCTGAAGTTAGACTGAATTCTTCGTACCTGGTTATGCTATTGTTGTTGCAATAAGCCGTTTTACCACTCTATTATCATTCTGTTAAGCAGCAAAACGTAACAATCTGGCGATGGACATAAACTAGTTGGATTATGGCGAATTTTCTCAGTGCACACTCCCTATTTTGGAACTTACCTGCAGTGAAGCCTACTGCTGAACACTGATTACAATGAAAAATTACTTCCATAAACTATGTCCACCTGCGTACTGTGCTTGGTAATAACCAGAATGTGGATGGCATTTTAAAAATTAAGTTACTGCGTCATTACCTCCGTAACACCCCAAACAAGATTTATTGTCCGTAGCTTAATCACTGGACAGTATGAAACATTGATTCCCATCGATAAATTTGAAAAAGCCAATAGTAGCATGTAAGATGTCTTGTGCAATGACATTTCGTTCGCATCTCATCGGTTACTTTTGCGAAATTAACATACACTTTATATAGTTAAGGGGCAAGCAGCTAGGCGAAATCAATCTAGAAATATTTGAAACAGTCAGTCAGGTGACCAAAGCGGAAGCAGCCAAATGCAACTGATCGATAATTTGATGCCATAAAATAGAAGTGTTGGCAATCAGAGGTTACTAAGATTCCTAAAAGAAAGAGATGGTTAAAGATATGGGTCCACTGCGTGTCCGGTCAGTAGATGTTTTGTAATGGCATTGACAGACTCCTAGTAACCTCTGATTGACAACAATTCTATTTTATTGCATCAAATTATCAATCAGTTGCATCTTGCTGCTTCCGCTTTGGTCACCTGACTGACTGTTTCAAATATGACTTGATTGATTTCGCCTAGTTGATTACCCCCCAACTATATAAAGTGTATGTTAATTTCGCAAAAGTGACCGATGAGATGCGAACGAAATGTCACTGAGCAAGACACCTTACATGCTACTATTGGCTTTTATCGAATTCACTGGACAGCAAATGGGGAGGATGACAGCATGGTTACAGCAGCACATACATACAATAAGACAACGCGCTGGTGGAGGTGTCCATGAATTTGTCCGGCGATTTCTCTGGACTCTCTCAGATTGTGCTTGCGGGCACATGCCGCAGTAAATTGGCGAACAAACAATGCTTATTCAAGGACTTATTGCTGATGTTTACGACGAAGAGGCGCGTGAACGATTGCTATCCGAAGATGAACAACTCTTAATGTTAGCTTGTGATATTATACACCAACGTGCTAATTTGGTTGAGGAACTCGCAGAATTTTCCTTTATGGAACCCGCATCACACACTGATGCTAACCAAGTGGCACACGTAAAACATCGTGAGGAGTTTTGATTCTATCGTAGAGACGAACATAACTGAAAACCGACTTATTGTCCATACTTGAATTCAATTTGTCGATTCTGTCAGAAGAAAGGTCATATTCAAAAAGTGTGCCTTTGTAAACGTAATGCCTGCAAAGTTGTCTATGTCCAGGTCAACTAATATAATCGAGAAACGCTTGAATATTCAATGGATTGACAACACAACAATCACTGCCAGACGTAGAACAACATTAGACACACCGTTTATTGTCTCCTTAAATGTAAACCAGCAACAAGTTACATTCAACCTCGACACTGGATCGGCCGTTACATTGCTGCGATCGGGTGCCTTATCACATCTTACAGAGATGGACCCTCAAAAAATTCATTTGCCACCTTATACTGACCTTTAACAACTGCCTAAGTTGGTTGCGTATTCATGCGACTAAATGACCGGGTGGCGAATGGATGAAACATCTCCCTGTTATCCTGTTAAGTGTCAACAAAACTGAGGCTCAGTCACGATTATCCATAATTTTTAGTGCACATACAAATTTGGAATGCTATGAAATTGTGTCGCACAAATGCACTTCACACCGAAAGGAATACCAAAATTCTGGAAGGCTCAGATCTGCCGTACGCTCTTCGTGATGAAGTAGAAAATGAAATACGGCGGCTGCAGAGAGAAGGTACAATTGAACCTAACCGATATTCAGATTGGGCAACGCCTGTAGTACCCGACGGTACGGCAAGAATTTGTGGTGATTATGAAGTAACTGTGAACCATGGGTTACAGCTAGATCGTTAACCCTTACCGAAAGTGAGGACATACACAACCTTATCCGGGAGTGAATATTTTACAAAATTGGACTTCAGTCACGCATACCAACAGGCAGAAATAGATGAAGATTCGCGTCTTTGCATTATGATTAATACTCATGTAGGATTATTTCGTTACACCAGCCTCTCATTCCGAATTAACTCTTCACCCGATATTTTTTTCAACGTAGACTCCCCTGTTGATGATATACCTAGTACGTGTGCATGTCTTGATGACGATCAGATCAGCGGACATAATACTGAACATCTGCAGACTTTGGACTGGTTCCTGGAGAGACTGTCAGATGCAGGTCATATAATGAGAACAGAAAAGTGTTCGTGGTACCCAGTGCGCAATACATCGGATTTGAGCTGTCAAAGGAAGGCCTACAACCACTGGAAAGAAAAATGCAACCTCTACTAGATGCACCATAACCCGAAAAAGTGAGCGAGGTTCGGTAATTCTTATGAGCAGTAACACAGTTTTGTCGATTCATAATTTCCGCAGCAAAGCATCCTCACTCTTTTATCAGCTTTCGAATAAGGGCGAGAGATTGTAGTGGACCTAGATCTTTTCTACACAATTAAACAGATTCTTACTTCACGACACGTTTTAATGCAAGATGACCCAGAAGAACAAATCGCACTTACTTGCTATGCTCCCCCAATATGCTATTATACAAGCTTCCAGATGGAATGCAACATCCAATCTCCTACTGTTCCCTGACATTGAGTGCAGCAGAAAGGAATTACCCACAGTTTAGTCGAGAAGACGTGGCTATCATATTGGGTGTAAAACGATTTCACCAGTACCTTCCTCGACGACGGTTCACAATTTTACGGACCATCAGTTCTTTATTTTGTTAGAGTGAGGAAAAAGCAATACAACAAATGGCCAACCCGAGGACGAATCGAGAGTCCCTCATCCTATCTGCTTACATCTACAAAATTCTATACATCCCTGGAAGATTCAATGGTGCTGCTGATGCCCTGAATAGGTTGCCATTACCAGACACACCGCCGACAGAACCATTCTCCCATCACTTCGGCGGATATACGACAAGGAACAAAGACATTGTGTTAGCCCTAGCCCCTGGCCAGAACGGACGCTTGACGAACTTGTGCCTTTCCGATCAAAACTGATCGAATTGAGTCTTCAAAATAGACGTCTTCTTTGAGGAGCCTGTGTGGTAATACCGAAGAGACTGCACCATCTGTCGTTGATGAATCCCGTGATGCTCATCCGGGAATCGTGCAAGTGAAATCGTTGTCCGGTTTTTACACGCTGGATGGTGACATTGTGTCAATGGTCAAGCTACGTGCATTACGCCAAGAACATCAAAGTGTAGCCCTAAAGGTACCACTGCACCGTTGGGGGTTAGTCAGAAACAAAATGGAGGCGAATCCATCTGGACACTTTTGGGCTCATTTGAAGGTCAGATGATCTTGCTGGTCGTGGATGCCCATTCCAAATGGATTGGCACTCACATTCTCTCAATAGCAACAAGGACCCGTACTCTAATCCAATTACGTACAAACTCGCAACATTTGGTTTGCCAGAAACTATTGTGGTTGACGACGGATGTGTTTATCAGCGCTAAATTTGCAGACTTCATTATTTCGAATGGAATCAAGCATGTTACCACAGCACTTTACCATCCCTGTTTGAGTGGTCTTGCTGAGCATGCTGTACAGACTATAGACTGTGTTGAAGCAACCACCTGGTGTCTGTTTGCATGCGTCTGGATCGCGCTCTATTTGCCTATCGGACTCTTGTCAATGAAGCTAACGTCAACAGCCTCGTCGTACTCGACTGGACTTACTACACGAGAGTCCTCAACCAAAAGTAATCGCCAAGCAGGAATTAGTGAGAGATCGTTTCGACATGTATCCTAAAGACAAACATGTTTGGTCCTGATCTCGTCCATATGCGTCTACCTACTGGCAACCCGCTACTGTCACAAGTGCTAACGGACAGAGACGAGCAAATAGTGGGATGCCACCTAGATCATGTGCACCCGAAGACATCCAACTAGAGGAACGCTGAATCGCCGATGTCCTCACTCTCTGAAGCACATTCATGACTGAACCAGCGCCCCTTGCAATCTTACCTGTGTGCCGATCCCGACAACAGCGTCATCCGGCGAACCGTTTTCAGGCCGAATAACTTCAACTAGCGGACCAATGGATGATACGTTCACGTGATGCGTCATCGACTGTTTCACATGCGTTGTGTGCGTGTCTACCAATCGGTAACCATTTATATTGGCCATCTTATCGATAGTGAGAACTGATCGTACACACGTTCCTCGTTCACGCATTACGCGCTGTCTGAAGTTAGACCGACTGCTCCGTACTTGGTTATGTTATTGTTGTAATTGCAATAAGCCGTTTTCCCACTGTACTATCATTGTGTTAAGCGGCAAACGCAGCAGTAGCACAGACTACCAACACCAAAAGCGTGAAGGACAGAAGAAGAACCAGTTAAGTTGACACGAACACTGTCATTCGCAAACACATCGGCAGACCAAATTGACGAATGCCAAAAATCGCAGCCACAATGTAAATTAATTAGTTTGCTGTATCTACAGTACATTGTCGATCTTGCCATCCAATACCAATTAATGTGGTGTTTCGAGTTGCGCTGATCAGTATACCTAACTAACCCAAACTGTCAACCGTTTTTGACTGAACAGGCGCATTATTTATTTACAACAAGCCCAAGGAGTACTGTTGATTCGGGCCAGAATCGACGAAAATTACGTTCGGATTATTACAAATGAAGTCGAGAGTGCGACGGCATGCCAGTGCTCGAATCATCGAACTTTCACACCCGCCCACCTCTCCGACTCTACCGCCGGCCTACCCATCCACGACCGGTACCTGCATAAAGCCAATCTCAACTGCTTCCATGCATATATCGCATTGGTCAAACATTGTTACGGTAGGTCTTTCATATGTATCCCCATTTGCTGATTACTTTAAATATTGATATTTTTCACATTGCTACATGTAACATACTCTGTCCCGGTATTCCAAACTCTCTCCTCCTGTTTGTCTTGTACCGCCTCAGTGAATTGCTTACGCTAGCGCATTACTGACTGGTCCCTACTGACAGTCAAATTCCATGATCAGAGTTAACATGGTGGTAAGTTGTATAGTTTGCTAACGATTACTTATTTATACACAAAACCAATTTTATTCGAGTGAACCTTTAGTACTGTCTTGTTCTGTCCCGAATCAAGGGGTTCACAGCTGTGCCGAGACTGCCTATAGAAGCGATCCGTCCGAGCGCATCACACGACGTTTCAATATGAAAACCACCTCAGATTTAACGTTAGGATTTAGCTTCGCGAGAAGCTACCGGCTTCTTTGTTAGGGTAGAAAAGACTACCAGAATCGAACCCAATGTCGTTCCCGTGATCTAATTAATTACGTTTGAAGTGATGTACATCGCTTTTGTACATTAGTGATGACGTGCAAACCCACTAACTGTCTCAAGCGTGAACATTTTCTCCAATTAGACCCACCTTAAGAAAATAATAACGGAATTAGTTACTTTTTCAAATTATTACCGGACGTTCTTCTGAATGCAACTACAAACTAAACAAAAGCGAGTCGTTTAATTTTTATGGTCAACGCAAAGTGGATAACTGGTCTGTAATCAGTGCATGCGCAGTTCTCATGATGAAACCTCGCAAATGTACCTGTAGCCTGTTAGGTTTCTGACGACCAAATGAAAATACAATTGGCTCGCAAATACACAGTAAAAACTGCAGGACGTGACTGTGGCTATGAGAAGCAGCTGCAATACCGCAAAGCTATCGTGACTTCAACAATGATTATTGACCACCTAGCAAATGAGACGTGAAAAACTGTCTGAAGCGATTCTTTTGCATGTCCGATGATCATAAGAAATGAAACAAACGGTATTACAGAACTGGGTTCTATGTTTTCAATAAACTCGCTTGAAATGACAGCAACAAACCGCAGCCTAATATCAGCACGGAAGAAAGCACAAGTGCGCGTGACTAACTAACAAAGCCGTGCACCGACGCAACCACAAAACTTGCATGCACAGAACCGGAACACAGGTGAAGTGCGCGTGTGCACACAGTCAAATGAATATGTACATATGTGAACCAAGTCGGACGCACAACCGGCCATTTCACATTTTTAACGCAAATTCGATGGGGCTGCAAAACAACAGATAGGTGGAGGAATACGTCAAAAACGAGGAGAAATCTGGAATGGTCGATGGGGAAGAAAGGAAAACCGCTACGGATGGGAACTGTTGGGTTGCTGGAGGAGTGGCCGCCTTACAGCATGTGGAGATGAGATCGATACAGATGACAGTGGCGAGATCAAAAGGATGAACCAAGTGCGGAGTAACCAATAATGGAAAAGAATAACTTTGCTCAAGCTGATCAGTTTGCGACAAAAAAAGGTGGAAAGACAGTGACAGGGATGATCTCTTGCGATTCAACAACTGACTGTATGGAAGCCACGCGGAAGCGAAATGATGCTAGTGTTGACTTGTGAATCACGAAGAAAAATGGGCTATCGCAAGCGAATACACATACACGCACAGCAAAAGCATGGATGTGCGAGTGAGAGAGACGGGGAAAAAGTAGAACCAAAATTTGGCACGGAGTTGATCATATTACAAAGAGATCAGAGCCGAAACAATTGAAGATGACGCAAGAAGGCAACCAGGAAACGGTAACACAGATATGTACTCATATTGATGAGGTTTTGATCCATCTGGGAAACATTCTGACAAATTTAGTGTTGGAATCTGACCTAGAAAGCAGATGATGAGTAGTAAACGAGAGACCACAGACGACAATAGTGAACGGGGCGATGGAAGCGAACAAAGACTAAGCCGTTAGCAGCCAGAGACCAAAATATCAAGGGTAACTGGAACGTGGACAACCGACTCCGTCCATACAGGAAAAAGGAACAATGGGGATTATCTCACCGGACATCTTGATGATCACTGACTGCTTGGGCATCCGAAACCGAGTTGAACTGTCTGGGAGCTTTGTCGCTCGCCTACATCAAACGGTGCAGAGTGGAACCAGAAGACAAAAAAACATGATTAGCATTATCGTCAAAAATAACGGCGATCTGATAATTCGATGCTACTCGATTTCGGCAGAATTTGCGGAAATATATCAATTTGCAATCTGATCGATAAATAAACAATGGATCAAAAAGTCAGACTGCAGGTTGTTTTCGTCCAGCGCGGATATATACTATTTTTGTTGTTCTCTGGACATATTTTCTCGCACAATAATAAATTCGATGGAAGACGCATGATTAGTCCAAGTGAACTGTAATTCAAAATGCGTGAAGGACGACGCTATCTCAGACATTCCGAGGTTGGTGCAATAAACGGACATGTCACGATACCGTAATACTTGTGCAATTAGTACGAACAAAAATGTGATTGAGGTAACAAAAAAAGGTGAACACCAAGGTTAAGACGGAGATAAAGGAGAAACCGTAAGGTATAAAGCGGCAACAAGAGAGAACGCTTTTTACACACATTAAATTGTACGTAATTTTTTCACTCATAAAAAAGACCACGATGGTAAACGTAAAAGCATTTCCGTCACTGATAGCGGCGTTCTTCAACGTCCTTGCTGAGAAGAAGCAAATGAAGCTAAACTTGGTGTTCATTTTTTTGCACTCGTGAGTTGCCCAATGTGTCGTTTATCCCAGCGAGATCCAGGGAGTTAAAACAAGGTGTGAGGACCAGTTATGAGAGGCACATCCGCCACTTATGACTGGTTATAGCTTTACACGCCTTGATTGGAAATGCGATCACTCAGAATGAATAAGGTCGTTGATGCTACTATCTACTTCTCAGCATCGACCAAAACTAACGTGTCCATAATTAGGTAAACCGTTGCCGCTTAATAATCACTTTTTGTACGACCGTACATGGAAGTCACGTTCATTCACCCAACTCAATACAAGTTAGTGATATTCGACGTGATCACCAACGATGTGAAAAGTAGAGTGGAGAGGTGTAACTCAGAAAATGGGATGGAGGAGTGTACATCTAAAGATCTTAAAGTCAGCGAATCGAAGATAACATAATGAACCCACACAATAGGAGGTGACGATGTTTTAGATCAGAAGAGATTGCAGGCTGAATGATTGGAAAAATGAGTTCGCCCTTCTTGATCACTTTGCGAAAACATGCAGTTTAAATGTCATCTTGATACTCCAGAATGGCGAAGCTATTGTCAGCTGACAAAACCTTATACCTTGCCCAATACCGAAGGCTCGCCACGGTCGGTTCGATCACCTCAACTTGACTCTAATGGAACATCTTTTGCGATCACCTTGGTTGAATGAGTTTCGGGACTACTGAATTTTGGGCATTTTCGCATTTCCGGCTAGGATTTTGGGGTGCACAGCAGCAGATGAAATGTCAACGTACTACCGAGTTTTATTGAGAGCTTGCGGACGAAAATTGGGGGAGCCGACTATGTATTAGCAATGGGGGACGAAAAGAGCTCATTTCGAGGAAAACTGAACGAAATGTGATGAGCATGGTGTCCGGTCAAGCGAAGCAGTCGTTTGAAAATCGATGTCAATGAACACCGGAATTTATCAAGAGTAGATTAAGAAATCAGTGGTAGAAAGTGGGAGAGCATGCGTCGAAGCGAAGACCATGTACTTTTCAGGCTTAGTGGGTGCCAGTAGAAAAACGGTCATCAACAAGCAACGTTACTAAGAATGGAAGTAGCTAATAAAACAGAATGAAATACATTGATTGGATGAACACAATAGTTGGTAGAAAAGCAGCGCCAAGTAGTTAGGATCCTGTGCGCAAAACGAATAAAAATGTACGTAAAAAATAAAAGTAAGAAGGCAAATATAGAGTAACCACCATAGAGAGCCATCTTCCAAATCAGAAAGTATTCGCATGCAATGCGACGGAAACGGTCAGGTGAATGTGGTTAATCTTGTTTTTCCAGGTGATAAGCCCCCACTTGATATAAACAACACGGTGCTAAAGAGAGGAAGGACAGAATCGGGAACACTTGAGCCAACTATACGATACACATGTACATAAAAAATGGCACACACAAAATGCCTGCGGAGAGGGAAGCGTATCGCATACATGCAACCCTTCAGCGAAACAATGCAACTCAATGATCAACGTAGAACGCACACGGAAGGCAACGCAGACGAACACGCGATCAATCCTGATAGAGCGGAATCACGTAGCCCGATATCCGCCGCGAGGGCATAAGTGAGGGTAGTCTACTGAGTCATACAGCGTAGTACTACATACACATTTCTTCTGTAAAATAACACTTGCAGAAAACAAAGAATTTTCTGCAACCTTATCGTCATCGTCATCATTTTCGGCTTTGATCCACCACCATCATCAACACATTCAGCTTTAAGCCCTATTCCATGAGTACAACAGCTACTGTTGATCCTCACAACGGTACACGAAATTGCAGGGCAATAACTACACCTGTTTACAGGAGAAAGGGGGGAAGAAACAGAAAAAAAAACAAAAATAATTGAGTTTCATGCAAAAAGGAGTGAACAAGCATCTGGATACAAGCTCGCCAATGACCGTCATCCATTACATATGTCAAAGGGCGTTTCTAACTAGCGGTGTGGATGGTTGCGAACTCCTCAACCAGGTAGACTGTACATTGTTCACCGAGATGATCAGGGCTTCCACAGCCTACCACCAAATCGTCACCAGGCTACCTTGCAGTCTCTCTCAACCATCAGCGGTCACATTGTACAATGTGCGGTGACAGACGCTCCGTCTGCATACGGAGCACATGACCCAATGAAGACAATCTGCACTACTCCGGTTATCGATCGCGAACTTACACATTCCCTGATATGCGCCGGCGGACTATTGCGTTGCTCACAAACTCATTTAAGTTGATAACGCCTAAATGACACAATACCGAACGGGCCAAATCTCTCATACATAGAGCAAAATTGAAAGCACATGTGTACAGTAAATTCCGCCTTTACGGTGCTGCAATTGATGAAGGTTGGTGGGCACACTATGTGCACTCGCTGTCCGTTTCAGCAATACTACAGACTAACAAGATGACAGCATCCAGGTGAGTGAAGCGATTGACAGTCTCCAGTGACCTGCCCGTGACAACAGAAATGGGATCAATGTCAACCCAACCGTGTAAGGACAGTTGGCATTTTAGAAGTACAAAGTGCATACCATACAAATCGACCACATATTTTAGGCGATTCAGGCTCTTTGTAGAACTAAATAAGGGAACGCCATCCGCATATTCAAATTTCGGTCAACCAGACGGAGACTACATTACGGTCGCCAGTGCAAAAACGTGTATAATTTGTTTTCAGAAAGAACAAATATTAGGATCAACAATGGGAAGCATAAAACCTTACACCCTTCTGTACAACGTATCAAATATACCGCTAACTAAAGACCTAACAAATGTCTACACGCATGCGGAAAAACTGAGCCAGAAATGGGAATCTAGTGGATTTTGTCAACAGCACTGGTCAACCCGTGGCATAATACACAGTTCACACACTTCATAACCGATAGCGCGCTAGGACACTCCAAGTCGTGTTGAGCATTGGGAAAGTGCAACCATGGACCACAAATCTAGCTATGACACCTCGTCTACTACACTGTCAGATGGGTTGCGTAAACTGGCACAGTTGTTAGTGCGCTACCCATGTGTCAAAGGAGAATTCATTTAGTACAAACAGCTACGGGTGATTATCTAAAGCTACACCTAATGAGCTGACTGACTAAGGGTGGGTGGATCGAAACCAGAGTAACCCGTAAGTGGTTTAGTGCAAACAAGACGCGAGCATTCAGAACACCAAGCCAAATCTTGAATTTGGTCGTCGGAATCATTGTGTTGAAGTGAAGATACGTTCGACTTTTCAACATTGCTGTCAATCGGCTATTGTTTGTGTACTGAAGTGCGTCTGTAGCGCGCGTGATAGGCCGTGGTGGGATTTCTCTTCTGTGAACAAACCATCCGAAATCTAACGTCCACATTGCGGAACTTAAAAAAGCCTTGCATTCTTTCTAAGCCTTTGAAAACAGACACCTTCGTCAAATTTATAAACCTCTAACGAATCCAGTGACACAATTTTAGTGTATATTAATAAGCGATACTGCCAAGTCAGTAGTGATTGAGGAAGCAACGGATGCTTTAGAGTGAACGCATCAATGACATGCAGCCAGGTTTCAGAACCCGTCGTTGATTTGTGGCTGGTGACTTTTATCAGCACACTAGCTGTCTTAAGAGATTGGCCCATTATGGGAGCACAATCGAACCGGTGCAACGAGTAGGGTTGTGGACACAAGAGAATGAAAAAACTGAGCCAATAATAACAACATGCAATGCACGCGGTTAGTCCCGAAAGTTAGCCAGCCGAATCGAATTCAAACATTTTGTTGACCAGCCCTATAGTAGTTAACCAGTCGATCGAATCTTGTCGATCTGCACTGTGGTCATTAAGCGAGGGCCTGTCGATAGTCCGGGTCGTATCGTACAAATGCGTTCCGGTTAACCTGAATCATGCTGTAGCATAAGGTAATCAATAATCCAGATTTGATTGACAAAACATTAGCTCAACTGTGTGCACGGTGTATCCAGTTGGCGAAGATGGCTTTCGGTTTGAGTTACCTCAGTTTAGCCGTTGTACAAGGCTAAACCACAACACCACTGACCATTTCGTAAGGCCCAAAATGCATAGTTTAACTGATAGTGAAAAGCGATTTGCTCCGGTATGAATGGTAGTAAGAAACTTGCGTCAGGTAATCAAAGCGAATGATGAGAAATGTTGACACAAAGCCAGACAGTGCCTGATGCGGATACACAAGAAAACAGATGAACAGTTGATGACGTAAAGTTTGTGTGCTAATCAGAAAACACACTTTACCGAATGGTGTACAAAGAAACCGTGAGCAGTGGTTCCATAAAACAATTCGATGTAATGGTTGGCCTTGCTTCTTAGCTGTCTGCGAACCACGACTGTCCGAACACCGTTCGTTACAACACACTCACTTTGGACGATTTGCACAAAAGTCGTCGTTTTACACAGACAAACAGTGGCAAAAGGATGACAGTCACAGACGGATTGGGTTCACGCGTTAGTGCTTTGGATTAGTCAATCAGTGTCTAATGTTATGTGTCAACTAATCGTCTGTTAGCATTATGTTCTGAGTGAACCGAGGTTTTTGCATGCATCGGAATCGATGATAATGTTCTGAAACTAACTTACAGAAAACACTAATATCGATTAATTTTGAAAGTACAAAAGAGAGGGCAAAATAAGGTAGTAAGACACGGAAAACTAAGCCATTTTGCCTATCTGAAATCTGGATTTCGTTATGAAATGTCATCATCATCATCATCATCATCATAGACAGCAATACATCAGTGGTTCACACCAGTACTTAACTGCCACAATTATGAAATGTCACTTATTGCTCACTATCAGGTATACGCAGATTTCATCACGAGTACTAGAGTCAAATTCCTACAGTAACCTGTCTAGCCGTGCACTTATTGGGACGTTNGAAAACTAAGCCATTTTGCCTATCTGAAATCTGGATTTCGTTATGAAATGTCATCATCATCATCATCATCATCATAGACAGCAATACATCAGTGGTTCACACCAGTACTTAACTGCCACAATTATGAAATGTCACTTATTGCTCACTATCAGGTATACGCAGATTTCATCACGAGTACTAGAGTCAAATTCCTACAGTAACCTGTCTAGCCGTGCACTTATTGGGACGTTGATAGTTGAGACGGCCATAGCCACACTCTTGTTAACATGAACAACAATTCGATGGAATTAAACCGGTCGAACCAGCTTTTTTGAAAAGAAACCATAATGTGTGAGGGCACCGCAACAAACATGTCCAGATGACTATTCAACCATCACGAGATAGGGTGTGTTTGCATGCACCTTAGATATTACAAACAACTCATTGGACGGCTTACCTGGTTGGCAGAAAACCAACTTTCTCCAAGGCTATCGTAGCCGTTAACACCTCTGCCCAGTAGTCAGTTAAGTGTGGGGAATATGGTTATCAGTGAAGTTGGACAAACAGTGTCTGCAACCTAGTCGTTCAGGTTTCAACAGAACATTTTGCAGTTAGGAGTGCATAATCCTCGGAAAAAAGATGGGATGGGCACATATGAACTCCAAAAAGGTGCGAAAGCCTATGACGGAATTATGTAACTGGCTAGGACTGTCACATAATGTAGTGCTATCGGTTGTGTTTAAATGCGGAACGTATGATACAGATTCCACGAGATGCGCAACGGCTGCCGCCATTGTTGGCACATTAGGCTTGGGTACTACACCGAACAGTTTCTCAACCTGCTGCGACCACGCCTCTTTAGTGTTACCGTTCAAAAGCCTGATGAGATGCAGTACAGGGAGAGAGAAGACGACGAACAAGACAAATTATCGCACACTCGCTGTCGGTGTGACGGACGACTAAACTTGATACACTGAATACCCATTTCGAGCAGTGTAGCACGACCAACACCAGTGATCTCGCTGTGAAAGGAGAAAGACAAGGAAATTCAACCTGCGCTTCTAATCTAAAACTCGGTTGATTGCTAGTAAGGTATAGGTACCTTGGTGCTTAAAGCTCGAGATTATACGTGACTCGCTTTGACCTAAGTCTTATTCCTCCTTGTTAATCTTTAAACCAGAGATCCATTACACTCACCATTGTGTCACTTAAACCGCAGTGCCAAACGCAGCTGTATTCCTTATGACGATTATACCTGAATCCATGGAGCCTGTAACTGAAATGAACGGCTGTTAGGTGCTTCAACTAGATAACGCTTACCGTCAATTGACTTTTGATGGTGAATTGGAAAAGCATGCTTTTATGCATTTGAAAGATATCACATACCTAAGATTTCAAGGTGAATTTTCGAGATTAAACCTGGATACATCGTGCAATCAAATTACATCGGACAAATATGGCGAACACATTAAGGTAACAGGAAAGAAATGGTTAGACGAGAACGCAGTAATTCGACAAAACAAACAGTATTGGTGAGACAACAGTTATGCCGCTTCACTACCAGTTTTTTATATTCAATTTTGCCAATGGGAAGGGATGTTTCATTTTTCAGAGAAACTACTAGACCCATCGGTGAACTCTGTGTGATCCGTTAGGAAACGGTTAAGGAAAAATAAGCTAATTGATCAACACGTTAGATGCGTCGAGAAATTTTTCAAAACGAAATCAGGTGAACTGTTTATCCCCTGTTTTAAGCGTAATAAGCTGACTAAGTCCGGAAATGAATAAGGTTTGTTTGAACTCTTGTATTCCGAAAGGAGTTGGGGCAGAAATCGCCCGTTTTCGAGCAGGGACAGAAAACGGTGCAAACGAATCACAGGATTGCACAGGGTAACCAAAGAGACCGTTAAAATGAATAACGACATTGCCAGTGAAGGACAACTCGGATTGTCAGCGGCTGTACACCGGATTATAAATGGACACAGGAAAGAAGCACGTGCAAACCAGATTCAAGACAAGTGGATAAAGAGATTCCGATGTCACAAGACGAGGGTGGGCAAACACAGGTGCACACGTGTATTTGGTTATACATTGTTGTTCAAAGTTCCCGATGCATTAAGCAATGACAATCGTATTAACACCACTTACAGCCTCCGATTTGTGCTCTTTGAAAGGGAAACTTGAACAAGGAAAATAAAGGACCACTGACAGTGCACAGTTTACACAAGAACAGATTTCGCGAGCTCTTTTACGGTCGCCTGATGGTCTGAATATAGAGTGAGCGGAACCATCAAAAGCAGGGGTCAGGGGCAGGCCACTATTCAGAGTGAAGGTCTGCAGCGTTAACCCACAGCGTTTGATGCCTCGGCGACGCCAAGGCTGAAGAACGAGTACAAAATGCGAGCCTGAAATACTTGGCGAAGTACATTAGACAGTCTAGAGAAGAGAAAGCAATCAGTTGTTGTGCAACATTTCGAGAACAGAACGCGAAGTTTAGACGGTGAATTTAAAGTAACATGAATTTAAGAAGACAGCAAAATTCTAACATGTCTTCTTTATAGTGCCAGGGGTCCACTAAAAACCATGCGGACCGATACACCACAGAACGCAGGAACATCGGGTGCTTGGAGAACAAGAAAATAGAAACGAACGACTTAAATCAATAGCTATAGCCCACACAAGGATGGCTGCCGTTCATTACTTGCAATGATTCTCAGCTGCCATACAACGATAAGAAAACGGAAAGAACAGCTCTCGGCAAAATAGAAAATTCCACTTTCAATTTAAAATAATCAGTCTTAGAGTACCTGTGCGGTGGAAACAAAGAGCCCCATTAAGAGCGAGAGTAATAGTTTCTACAAGATGGCTTCCACTTAGTTTTCGCTATCGTTGCTTGATCAACAGGGTCCCATCTATAGGTAAGACTTGGGCCAGGAGTTACA
Organism: Paragonimus westermani; assembly: GCA_008508345.1. NCBI lineage: Eukaryota > Metazoa > Platyhelminthes > Trematoda > Plagiorchiida > Troglotrematidae > Paragonimus > Paragonimus westermani. The sequence goes on along the minus strand of QNGE01001135.1, from coordinate 117,706 downwards.
CAGCCACACAATGAACAAGATGACCATGGAGAGGACGTTCAGCAATCGTAAGTAATAACATCCACCAACAAGCGTCTTCATGCTATCCTGCAGATTCGTATAAAGAAAACAGCGTTTTATAATAATCAAACCGTCCAACAATCATGAAGCAGGGTTACCCACACGTATTGCTGGTCACAGAAACTGGTACGCAACATCCGTGCGTGAGTTTGATGAGAAAAAGTGTCCGTTTCCGAAGAAACGTCAAAGAGCAGCCCTATCTGGTGTCCTGGCAAGAACCCTGGCATTCACCCGCCAGTATACTGACAAACAAAGAGGATTAGAGCAACAGTAAGTTCATTAAGCACCGAAATGAACGATTGTTGATCACCGCTTAAGATTTACGATTTCAGAACAAGCGCCTTTCGTAAGAGTAACATACAATACCAGTTAATTTGATCGTGATTTAAACGTTTAAAAGGGTAGTCTATTTTAGACTCGAGTTTTCATCACGTTCGGTACTTTGGTTCTTCTAAGTCACTGTCGTGGTGAGCGGCGGTTCTTACCATAATACCTTTTCGTCACGCTCACAATCGTTACAGACTGACGCATGCATACCAAATTCTGGAGTAATATTTTAATCGTTTGCACGGAAATACACGGGTACCCAGATGACACGAAATCATTCCAAAGAGCCAATGCTACAGACGACTGGACTATTTTATAAATCAGTGGAATTTGTTGAGTACGAGACAACGCAACGAAAGCAGGACTGGTAATCACTTGAGATCTGGGTGTCCCAACGTGATGCAGTTGAGGTTTGAGCTACTTGCCAATACACAGTCAAGCAGCTAATGAGAGACAACAGCAAAAGAGCATTTGTCTACGAAATTCAGATGAAATACAGGTCACAGCTGTCAGTGAAACACGGAGCACTGGGACATTTAGGTGTGCGCTTCTAAACTTCTTTATGCTTGAATCGGTCCTGACGAGAACACTGGTTCTGTACCAAATTATAACATAGATATTGTTAATACGCACGTATGCCCTAGTGACCCCAGTAACGCGAAATGCACGTTGTACGAACGCACATATCCCTGAAAGAATGGGATCCGTGAGGAAATTCCATAAACGATTTCACAGCCGGCGCTTCACGCTACTTAAAGACCACATCGCTGATTTCGAAAAGAACCTTTCGCAAACACATGCGATCACCCACAGCAACAGACAACAATCCCACCAAACTGTGATCGACGGCTCTAGTAGAGGTAGACCTTACCTAAGAAGATAATCTACATAGAGTTATTGACTAGTGAGCAATTTCGAAAGAAAATGTGATCGCACTTGCCATTGTAGTAGAGAAGATGATGAAACACTTCAGCAGACTGGTGTATATGTGCGAGGGTACTAGGTAACACTTCAATTGCGTAGAGAACTTGACCAGTTCCCCAAACACCATGGGTCGTCGTCAGAAACCAAGTTGTGTCAGCTACTTGAAAAAAAGATAGTAGATTCAGTAGGTGATCGGAAACAGTTTAATGCAGCAAACTCGGAGAATGATTGCATGAGGCCCTTCGTATGACGTTATATTTATCTACCTGCCATCGATTCTGCGGTGGAACATGGCAAAAAGCCATTACTACTGCGCTTCACAAAAAATCTATAAAGGAAACATCCAACACAGTCTCGGTCTTAGCCACCAGTTCTGAAACTCATCGAATCCATCAGTTCTAGGCTGGAATGCATTCAGTACAACGGGAAAACGCAGTTTTGTCGAAGTGCGCACTTGTTATAGTCAACGAAGAAGAAATAACCAAGGATGTCACCTGACGATTCTTGCTTAATAAGCGCGCAGTACCTAACCAAAATGTCAGTGATAGTCTGCAGTTATCTGTAGCACCGTTTGAATAAAAGCTGTACAGTGGCTTTGGCGACCCCGACAGCCAGACGAATGTAAACGAGACACTTGTATGGAAAAAACGTTCAATCATCCACGCAGTTGATAAACGATCGTTTTTGTCTGTAATCAAGTTGCTTGAAAGACACGAAAATACAAACGTGGTTTTCCGTTCCTTAGAGTGATAGGTAGAACTAGATGTCTTGAGACATGCGTACTCGGTCACTAAGTGGAACTATACGTGTAGTCATTACGACATGTAACTAGAGCGTTTTCAGTCTTGAAGGTAAATAAAATGACCAAACTAGACAATAATCAAGATGCAAAGTATTAGGTCTGAACTTTGAAACTCATTCCGCTGTCTTACTTCTTCAAATTAGCAACGGCTTGTTTTATTCAAAGATAATGCCCCCAATTTAAAGGTTGCTTATCACGAGAGAAGGATTTGATCATGAGAAGTGTGCCAAACAGGCAGGTACAGAAGAGAAATGAACAAAGTACATCGCGCCACACTTGAATAAATGTCGCATAAGCAGTGGCCGTGTGATTTTAATGTGGCGATTCTCGCAGTTCATTTTTACAAAGAAGCCATTAACAGGTGGCCATCCGCTGTTTAACATGTGTAGTTATGAAAACGACAATCGCAGAGTTGATAATAAGAGAGAAATTGCTAAGAGATGTGATAACCGTCTAATTTCGTTAGGAAGCGGATAGCAACCGAACCAAGCAATTAGACCTATAGGTTATCTACAGTGCAAGGAACAAAAATAAGGAAAACCGAAGCAAATGAAGTCGCATACCTTAAGAAATACTGACAATCTCAGGGCGTTGTGACCCAACCACATTCACGCGGCTAAAAAACATTTAAGCACGAATGGAGCAAACTCAGAAAATCACCTTCGGTTTGGATGCCGTATGTTTCACAGGTGGCACAATCGAGCCGGGGTGTGCCGCGCTAATCGCAGTCGGGATCGATGAAGGAGTGATCAAGCCAGCAGTAGGAATAGTCACGCCGACTACCGAAGGTAAACTGCTCAATCCGGTAGATTCAGCAGACAAATGACAGCTTATTGCACTCGGTGTGGGCTGAGCAATCGCGGATACTGTTTGGTTTGCGTTCGAACGTTGCCGTGGTGGTCTTGGGGGCGCTTGATTCCATGGGTTAATGGCGTCTACAACGATAGGCTGAACAGTGTCACTCAAATCGGTTGGAAGTGTCGCTGGTTCTTCAGTTTCCGATGTAACCGGAACAACCTGAGAAAACAGATCAGTGCTTGAGAGGATCGAACCAAGCATGGCCGAATCACAACCCCATCAAAATAAGAGGATGGATGAGATCAGTAGAGACATCTGGACACTAAGAAAAAGTTGCTGGTCTAGCTGTGGAGAAAAACGGGAAACAGGCCGAGTACCAATTACACGAATGTACTACTGGAAATGACCAAAATGTCTGTGTCCACTGCACGATTCCAATCTCGGCTAATTCGAACCAAGAATTTGAGCACCCTGAAATTATCCAACTCACGCGGTGCAACATAACACTGCACAAAACAGCAAACACTAAAACTGATCGATCAATAAATGTACCGGTAAAAATTTTGGCATAGAAAACGGTGCAGTTACGGTTAGATGATACGGTTGAGGGACCCACGAAGAATGATTTGCTAAAATCAAGGTTTGAAAAGCATAATCCAAGAAACCTGCCCAAATAAAAATTTCAAAACCGGATGAAGACAAGCATCCTGTCCTAAAACTATAAGATCAGATAATTTGTCTACATCCCGGAACATCCACAAATCGTGTTTGGCTAACTGTGATCATCATGTACCTTAACAATGAGGATTTGGTTGACCTGTCGAGTCTGCGTGAGATACACGAGATAATGGATGCAACAAAAAAGACTACTTTGTATGAGTGTACAATATTCTTCAAACACGTATGGACGCGACACAACCCAGCTGTGGTTGAACAGACCACCACACAACCTGGTCATATGGCAGCGCAGGAGCTTACGCATGCCAGGTCATGGACAATACGTGAATAGATCGGCCATGCATGGATGGATACACAATCACTTTGGTCTCACAGAAGAAACGGAAGTGGAAACTGACTACCTGCAAGTCTATTGTGTGCAACGTTAACAAAGTTCGAATAAATGAACCAAAGCACACGGGGAATAAACAAACGACTTTCCAATATGCCTTCCGAGATGTTTATTTCGTCAGAAAACAATAACAGGGAGAAAGATAGAACTTCAGTTTGACCTGGTTGGGAATGGGATACAGAGCTCTTCGTAGTTGAAGTCAATACTGACGTTGTGCGTTGCCACAAGAGCTCCATAAGTCGCATCATAATTTTGTTCGTATATACACTAATGGAAGATTAAAGGGTTCACTTTCGTCAAGCATGAACACGCCCAATGTCAGTTAAATCGGGCAGAACCTCGCGTCTAATAAACAGTACAGTGAGAATGGGAATTTTAGTGGCGAAAAGCAATTTTGGCCAGATCGTCGATATGAAGACTAAATACTGGTGATCAATGATGTTAGGGAGCGTGGCTCCATTGACGGATGGATGAACTGGCCACGCTGGATGACCAATACGGCCTCAGTTTTTAAGCCAACACATTGGGCAGATTTGTCAAGTCACGTACACTGGAGAAGGATAATAGTTCAACAAGCCAATGCCTCAACACAATACAGTACCAAGTAGATTCGATCCAATCTCTGCCACGAACATAAGACACTTGTTCAACATGTATACGAACATAGGATTCAGAGCTAAACGGCAGAGCTAAGGAATGTCACAACAGTATAATGGAAAAATGCGGTTCTAATACACTGCGATTCGACTGTGAGGTCAGTGTCGAAGTGACCCCAAAGCGGAAAGGTGAAGCACGCCCCATCATCTTCCTTGTTGAGCACCCATAAAAGTGAAGAACTTGCTGGAAAGCAATAAGGAGTGTCAAACAAACCTCCACAATTTTAGCGTGTAAGGATCGTAGTTAGTTAAGTATAGTGTAAAGTACAATGTCAATAGCACTCGTGAATGTTACCGTGGAGTGCACCTAGTATATACCTTCATCAATCGCTAGAGGGAAACCAACAGAAAATGAATGAACTAACCTACCAATTAAACATTTTCACTCACTCATCCGTCAGTTGAGCAGTGAATTTCATGACAAGCACGCTGACTATATTAAGGTTTTCTGTGTGCACAAGGCTGACCGATGTTGCGTGCCTAGCATTTTTACTAGTTGTGATTAGGCTACGTTGTTTCGATCGATCTGGTCAGTTAGCAAACAGTTTCATTCATACGTTACAGAAAAGCAGACAATCGTCTGCAAACAATCCAATGTACAAACCAGCCGTAGGGTCAGGGTGGTTATACGAACACGAACCCCCCGGGCATTAAAAAAGAAGGATGTTCAACGTCCGTATTCGACCACTGGTGCCTCTCGAAAGTTAGCGGTGCGCAGTATTTTTGGATACTGTGCAGCGTCGCCAGTGAGCAGTATGACAAATCAAATGCGCGGAAACTAAATAGCAGTTCTCAACACGAGGAAGACCAAGGGGTGATATGCACTGTGTGGGACGTGCCAACAAACAGACTGGCAAAGCACCGCTGCCAACGAGTGCAGAGACACGGTAGTCGTGAAAAATGTTCTCTCCGCTGGTGGTTGTAATACTCCACACACCTTGTAATAGGTGTCTATCAATCTACAGCTTCCAGACAAGCGTCTTCTGCAGGCACAAGATTAGGAACACTGCATCAGCGATGACCAGATAGGCTGGCGTATTCTTAGGCCAGACAAACTCCAGCGACAACCGAACTTCATGGTCCCCCATGACGCGGACNTTCCAGGATTCTGGCTGATAGCCGACAAACTAAGCATATCTAAGAAAGAAAACTAAAGTATACAGTGCGATTATTAGAGCTCATGGTGAGCCTCTATGTCGCCAAACATGTTTCTCAATTGTTATTTACTTCAGTTTTCTCATCGCTCATAACGTCTTCTTTCCTATTAGCTGTGGTATGAGTGTCACTCATTTATAACCGGCAGTTATATATATATATATATATATATATATATATATATAAACTGTCGGTTACAGGTGACCGGAATATTAGTTGTACACCTCATGAGTCCGGGATAGGGATGACGTATCAAAAACGGATTTTGGCGGCTTCCAACTAGCTCATTCTCCCATCCCGAGCAGGCGTTGAAAACAAGCCGTCCGCAACGTTGTGGGCCATCCCGTGTGTACACTCAAAAATAACACCTAGTAAGCCTGACAAGGCTGCGAGCGTACTATTCATCTGCTCAGTACTAGAGTACCGCGTCCAATCTATTTTGATTACTATATACTTATGATTACCGCTGTTTGTTAATGAGTGGTGAATGTGAGTAAACAAGCATCACTATGAGGCTGAGATATATTAACCAGCCGTCGCTTTCATCATACAACTGTATCATCAATGCGGTTCGTTCTGATTTGTACTGGCTCCTCGGATGAGCTGGATGAGTTATCGTAGTTACCGACGTACACGGTTGTTTCATTCGTTGAACCAATGTATCAGGACTTTCAAAGTATTTTGCAGTAGTCGTTTAACAGCACCACTGCTTACGTAGCCAGTAATGATTCGTCGACGACAGCCAAGAATGTCAAATGAGATCTACGTGGGGACAACACAAAACAATTCTGCTCCATAGCGTGGCATCGTGAATTGACAATTAATTATCGACGATTACACTGAATATGACAGATATCAGTTCGGAAACGTCTTGGTACTAATCAGCAACAGAAGCAAAGGACGAAGATGTGAGTACCAGCTGAAATACGAGACAAACTTGCATTAAACAGTGATCAGAATAAAGTATGCAAAATGATTATGCCAAAAATTGCTAGACATCCAGAACCAGCGACGGCTGTCTGTTCACGGCCTTAACAGACACCGATAATCATTTCAACGATTAACACTGCCCTAAACGATTGGTTTGAAAATGCACGTTGTCGGCGCGAAGCGAGACGGTAGGTGATTTTCCAGTATGAAGCTTTCACTAAACGGTTGCTAACTAGGGTGATGTGACGACTTTATACCAATCAAATGGACAAGACTGCTGCACGTCAAAACTCAAAGTCCATACATGCTACATAAAAAATGGGCACTGTGATTAGTGATATAGAACATGACAAGTATCTTTTTAAGATAGGAAAAGTAACGACTGATATTCGCTGCACTACGACTAACTAGGTCAGGCGCGAGCTAGACAACATCAGGATGAAGGAAACGAAGTTACTTGAGTTTAGAATCCGCGAAAGAAGGAATTAAAGTGATAGGACATGAACAAAGACACTACAATAACAACTCGAGATATTACGAAAAGAGCCAGTATATCCGGTAAATCACGATACTTCAGGTAAAAATCAAACATGTTCCTCAGACAGAGATGGTGCTCAGGAATCGGTACAAGACCAACCGGTAACAACAGGCCAATGACACATCATCACACCTTCGGCGGCATTTGAAGGTTAGACAGTCCGCAGTTAACACACAACTGATGAGATATGCCAGGGGGTATTGGAGGACATTGTCACCCACAATATGCGAAGTAACCTCGTAATACATGTATCAGGTAGCCAACAGTGCCCAAATAGGATGATCATTTAGAAAGAAACCAAGTGTGTGGTCGAACCAGTGGCAGCAGCTACATATCTTTACGTACCATATGTGATATGAGCTATACTGCAGTTGCACTGACAAATGGAAAGCCAAATTTTGATTTAGATACCCAATCATGGAATATACTAGAGGGTATAACCCCGCTAGGATGTGAGAATGCTGCAATTCCATACACTGTTAGTGCCATTACGTAAAATGATGTTCCGCGTTTGTGTTTGGCTATCGGCGTTGTCCACTTCGGGATACCGGAAGAGAGATGCATCATAACATAAAAACTGAACAACAAGTAGAACATATGAATCCAGCAGTGTCAGAAAACACTCCGTGCTAGTTAAGCAGAAAAGCCATCAATCAAAAGGAGGATAAAAGGAGATCGCAATTAGCTGACGAATTTAACAGAAGGGCAGATGTAAACGATGGAAGTTGTTGCACAGTTTACCTTGTCGTCCGGACCAGGAGTTAAGCAGGTCGCTGGAACACACGTTTAGTTGCTAAAACAAACTGAAACACCGATTAAGTCGAGTCAAGGTCTCTGAAACTACTCCTACTTAAGTTAGTTTCCTTTCAGAATAGACACTTGTAATAAGTAATGACGGAACTTATGCAAGCGTCTCAGCTATCACTTTTCACCCTACTTAAAAAGGGAATCGAAATCGAAATAAACAATACAAGCCCAGAGTGACTAGTAAATCGATAAACACACACCGTGTATTATGAGACACAGGAACGTCAGCGACTATGTCACGAAAGGCACGTTGGAAACAATGGTTCAAAAATATCCCAATAGAAAACTAACACAGACAGGTTTTCGTGGGTAAGCGTAGGCTGGATATTGCGTTGATCTTTTCGGAAACCTTAGTGTCAACAGCGAAGTCAGTATGGCGCAGCAGGTAAGTGAACGGACGGTTGGGCTTATCGTCAGCTAACTTCACGCAAGCTGAGGCGTGCGATAAATCTAAGCGCAAGCTCGTAGAAAAAGGGGGACAGCAACCCTTCGAGAGACGCTTAACTACTTACTCATTTACCAATGTGCACAGCTGGAACAGGGAATCCAGGAGAGCAACCGAAACGTGAAAAAAAAGTCGATGAAGGTCAACGGTCTACATCAAACATAAAGTGTGCAAATCAGGAATAACCTAAGCATCCAACGGTGATAAAACTTCGATAAGATTGCATACCAAAAATTTATTAGCCACCACTGTTGATGGAATTGCAGAAGATTTGGCTGCTGCTCCGACTAAACGAGAGTCTGGTTTGGTTGGTTTGAAGTTCTCAGGTGACACGATACCAGTACCCACAACTGTAGGAACGCTGGAATGAGTCGCAGTTATCGGAGGATAGAGTCCGGAAACCGATGCCACAGTAGAGCCACTCATTGATTTGGGGTTGTTTGAAGGAGTTACAGGCGCCACGCTGATAGCAGTTTCAATGGCAGCCAGTGGAACAGGTTGGTTTTGCAATACGCTCGATGTTTGTTGCACAGCAACAGCTGGTGACCATGCAGAGTGAGGCTGAGCAGCAGCCAGTAATCGATGTTGAGCTTCGATAAGCTGTAAACAAAAACGAAGACATTCGAAGCGTAAACAGATGGCAGACGCAGTGTAGGAAAAATCAAAAAGAGGATCCAAACAGTGTTCCAAAATACTACGTAACCTGGATAGTTGTGTCGCCCTTCGGTCCCTGTTAGCTGGCGTTATTAGAGGGGTAGTCATCACGTTGAGCAAGGTGGTAATTACATCTTATCTTCAAGTTGCACACAGAAAAACCACAGATGGTAAAGATGCACTTAAGACTGAAAACTGCAGTATGCGAGGTACAAGCCTCTAATCTAAAGCACTACCAAAAAATAGCGGAAACAGTTCAAGTAAGTTGGTTCCTATGCGAATAAAGTCGCAGATCTGTGTTAGTAGTAGATGGTTGGGTGTACACTACTGGATTACAGCGTTGCTTGTGAATTGAATCCATTTTTGATAGTTACTCGATCTATCCAGCACAGACCAGTCCAGCGCACATGCTAACACGGTGTGCATGCACTAAGGTGTTGATTGATGGGTGCTCTCCAATCATTGTTGAATACCCGCTGAGGTAACTCGTCAGCATTCTGAACTGCTGATTAGCATGCTGATAAACGAAACGAAACAACTCTGTTGTATTTCAGCAACCAACTATGAACATGTTGTGCAGAAAGACCCCGATTGGACGAACAGTAAAAAGAAGTAGGCCATCAAGAGTACCAACTTTCACTATAGTCGACCATCTGCAGATACTCATTCCCATTCACATTGATTTGGCAAAATATTCCCAGCCTCACCTTCTACCCATTGTCTGAGAGCCAAACTGACATGTGAGCCATAAGTTGATTCCACAAAGAATGGGTGGGTTTGTATCAAAATCGAACAAAAATGGCGACAATGGACAGACAAGATGCCCACCGACTACGGTGAAGGAACTGTTGAAAGGTTCGCTGCACACCACAGACGGAATTGAAATGCGAGAATAAAAAATCAACAGCATTTTCATGCGCTCGTTCCGGATGTACCTATAGTTGGAAGAATCGATGTCTGGACCGATCCACTGAACAGAACACACCCTTGTAGTCGAAGAAACGATACATGTTGACCAGCGGTAGGTATAACACTGCTCCAGAAGTTAGCAGAGTGAAAATGGGATCAATTCGTTTTCGTCTAGAAGAAACTCTTACTCGTCATCCTCTAACGTTCACATTCTGTTCTGCAATGAAACGAGGAGGTATATGTGATGATTCCTCTATGGTCTTCTCAAAAGACTCTGATTTCGTTCCGGAAAATGGGAACTACAGTCGAATTAAATCAGCAGATAGAAACATTCTCAGTCATCTGCCCCAGCTGACATGACTGGCGAAATTAGTTGCTGACCAAAAAACCCAGGTGACAAGTGTTAATCTACATTACTTACGGCGCAGGCATGAGGTAAGGCTATTTCGAAAGGTGGCGTGTCAATGTCGATGACTTTCAGACACAGCACGCTGATGAGCATCGGTTCATAAAAGTAATAGGAATTTGGAGAGAATTGTAAGGTAATACATACTGATATATTCACTCAACTGTAATTGATAGGGTTCACCTAGTCAAAAGACAGTGGCAAATAAAATACCACATTTTCAAACAGAGGTGGAAATGCAGCGAACGTGCGCACATGAGCTTGTTTGGCAGCCTGGTGAAATGTTGTAGGAATTCCACAACAAAAGCACATCATCAGAATGCTGCGAAAACTTGCTCGATCCAAAATCCATAAGAAGACCAATGACTGGTTAGCGCTTGGTTTTAAAGTAACATTTCTACCGCCATCAAGCCGGTAATCCAGACAGCGAAAATTCAAACAAATAGTCCATGCACATACGTACACGCAAACGTGATAGATAACGACAGTGCTAGACCGTGGTGGACAACGTGTTTAGTTGCGCAAGGAAAAGTATCGTTCAGAGCTGATTAACAGTACGATGGCCAATCAGTAATGTCCAATTTTCAATCGAACCTAATAACATTCATAAGCTTCGGGGCGAGTAAATAGGTCGCGTTGCAAGCAACGATAAGGTCAAAAAACTGACAAATTGCATGTGTTGCTGAACAGTGCGTACACACGGAAGGTTACACTCCGTCTATCTACCAGTGAGATTGAACAAGAAGTGGAACACATAAAAATGTTAACGAATGTACCTGCTCGCGCGGAACACTCGTTTCGGATTGTCGTAGTATCCTCAATGCGAGTAACAATTCCGGAAGCAAATTCTGTAGATTGTGTTGGTCGAGTGAGACATTCTGGAGCACTTGTTGCGTCGAGTGGTCAACAGGTTGCACCTGATGTGAGTTTCTTCGCGGTTGTGTGACTGCAACACATGCAGGATTTTGGCCCAGATGGTTGACCACAGCCGTATCAGATCCCGTGGTCGGAGGAAACTGGTGAGGTGTAACCAGTACGGGACGCGTGACCGTCCCAACAGACGGCACCACGGGGTTGGCCTTTGCTTGCTCATTCACCCACTCGGCTGCAGTCATAGCATTCGGGGTCAGAAAACGGTTAAGCAACATAGGAAAAGAACCAATATTCCCAGAGTAAGGCCCCCCTGACATAGGTAGATGCACGGGAGGACTGGCAGCACTAGGAAATGCCACAGTAGCTGACTGCTGACTGCTTGTAGTCGGTCTCATACCAAGATGTAGTGTACCTGACGTTGGAGAACCTTGGCCACCTTGTTTGCCATGTACGACGGCACAGGAGCTACCCACCGCGGTCACTGGCACAGTCGTATTGCGAGCAAGTTGAGCTAAAATGCTGGGAAGCTAGAGCACGGTCACAGAAGTTAAATAAGAAATTATCAGAGTGGCCAAAAAACGACTATGTGAGTTTGAGTGTATGAAAAGCAGCAGTGTGGTAAAACAAAATAAAACAATGAGATACAGATGTATCAAATGAGCAGGGCACGAAACGGAATTTCAAGGCAAACTGAAGGTGTACGTGAACTGGAAGCAACGAGAATGGAACGTCACGATTGTGCAACTTAGAGGATCACGATAAGAAAAACAAGCCTTTCTGAATAAATGCGTGTAAACATAGTTTCAGCATTCAGACAATCATGGATGCTGCTGTAGCGTTGGGGCTAGCGTGTATATATATATATATATATATATATATATATATATATAATGAGGGATCCTTCCCCGCTTCTCGTGGGACAGATGGAACGATCACTAGTTCTGCTCATCAAAACTATGGAAGGTTGTCGGAAAGTAAAATGACTGTCAAGCGTATACCGAGAAGTAGGATAACGACTCAGAAAATGCGCGCAAACGATAGCCTGTGTTCAGGGTAGTGCATCTGGTACATTTTATGTTCGTTTTCGTACCGCACTAATCCCTGGTGCCCGCAGCACACTGGATCCAAACGGGTATGTACATACACATATAATCCCACGTAGCTGGCATCACAAACTCGTTTATGCGAGTTGTCACTTTAACGTAAATCATCGGCGAATTACGCATACCAACTGATATGCAACCTATTAACTGACTCACAGCGTCTTTTCATCTGGTTGCACACCCCAATTCAGTTGGTGACTTGTTTGACAAATTGTGAGTAATGCTGGGACAGGCATGAAAGCTTCTATCAACCAACCTGTTACTATATCAGAAACAGTACATAGAGAAGCTGCGTTTATTTGTCGTCAACAACACCACTTGTCTTTCAAGAACAGTGTGAGATGCAACGTCAAGCACAATCGTACAAACGGCCACAAAGGGTATTATCGAAATACTAAGATGTGCATCATATTACCGTCTTGTGCATGGTCGTTTTCCGCAAAGAAATTATGATCAGCTCCGTTAGTGTCATCTCCTAGAACAGATCACGTCAAAACCTGGTTATTTTGTGATTTCATTCAATCGCTGTATGATAAATAGTAGGTTGAGCTAACGAATGATTCCCATAATTTCCTGACCCGGGATTTGACTGTATAAAAGAAAAATGAACGAATACTTACCTGTTCCGCAGGGCTTGAATGAACGACTGAAGACAGGAAATTGATGGCCTGTTGTACGTTAGCCGCGTTTAATTGAGATAGGTCCGGAACAGCCGGTTGGGTTATCAGTGACGAAGGCTGTTGCGGTAGGAGTTGTTGTTGCGACCATGACTGTGCGTTGGATGGAGAAACGAACATCGCTGGTAATTGAGGAGGCCCAACAGATGTATGCTCATGCGCAAATCGGAGTTGCAAAGGTGTCAGTCCTGATTGAGTCAGAGGAACTGTTTGTGTTGAATGTTGAGAGTAGAGGAAATTGGGGAGCGTGTGTGTCGGAGGACTGGTGAAGGCAGACCCAATCGAACTGAACGTGTCAAGACCAACAGTGTTGAACGGTACGGGAAAACGATTAGAGCTCACGCTGGGAGGTTGCGTTTGAATTTGGGGTTGTTCAGGATGATGTAGAACATTACTAGGCTGGACAGCCGGTAAAAGTTGGGAAGGTGCCTGTTGAAAATGTGGTGCGACACGCTGCTGACGACCAAGGGACAGTTGATGCAGTTGAGCTAGCTGTAAGGCAGGGTGTGTTAAGTAGTGTGGGTAATGAGGTGACTGGCCTGTATGAAGTTGTGCGACAGAGGTGCCTGCGGCTGAGGAACGTCGACTGGTTGTGGAAGTGACTGGATGGACGTCCGCATTCACGGAGGGATTCGTCACCGTGTATGTATCTATGGTGGGCGATGTAGTATTTGACCTGTGCAATTGCTGTGAAGTGCTGCGCAGGGCTAACAATAAATTGAGGACATCGTCCAACGTCAAAGTGTCCATGTTTGGATGAATAGGTAACTCACGAACTTGCACCGAACCTCCTTGATGACTGAGCTTAGAGCTACCCGTAGCTTCGGATCCCGGAGAAAGTGGTGGACTGGCGCATCGGTGCGCTTCGTTTGACTGAACCGGAACGACTAAAGCTGCCTTGTCCAAGCAGTGAACGGCACCGTTAGGTGAGAGAACAACAGCTGCATCGGATGGTGTGTGATAGATGCGTGGGATAGAGACCGTTTGGCCATCAGTAAGTAAATCACGCAGAACGATTAACGTAGATCCACTACAAGCTTTAAAAGTAGTGAGATGAAAGGGACTGGTGTAGTCGTAACTGGCCGGCAAACCTAGAAACACATGGCCCTGTGGAATATCAGTGATTCGGATGGATGCGGTGCCGAGAGATCCGTCCAACGGAAGGGCCACTGGTAGCAAAACTACGGGTCGGACAGGTGTGCTACACAGTCGAGTTGTAAGCTCTCTGAAAATATTCTCCAATGAAGCAGGGATAGTGCAGGTGAAGTTGATCATTGTCTCCGGCTCAAACTGATTTGAGGCTGGGACCATGCTTGCGATCATGCGGTTTTGGTTGATGGAAGAAGCGCGACTCAACTGAGAGGCTCTAAAAGAAGTGCTATCCAGACGTGCATAGGCCTGGCTGTCTGATGTGATTCCCATGGATGGGTCACCCGTATTGCAATCCACCATGGAAGTGAACTCAGCGGAGGGTGCGCAAGGTCCAATAGTAAGGTCTGAAGATGGCGGAGCTAAAGGAGTCACTTCCTCCAAACCAGATTGGAATCCGTTCACCGTTGTGTTCGTATGATCCCACTGTCGACTGGTTAACGAGGACAGCAATTCAGTGACATAATGCATACTCAATGGGAGCAACGGGCGTTTGAGAATTGTACTATCCGAATGATCAACAGGAGCAGCAACCGCAGCAGAGGCGGCACCCAGTGTCGCGTCGGTCAGCATGCCACCTGAAAAACTTGTAGCTGTCAAACCAGAACCACACAGGGAAGTGGTGAAATAAGGGGTTGCTGAACTGGCCAATGACGAATGGGAAATAACGGAAGAATCCGAACTGTTGACAAGCAGTGGATGTTGTGCCAAAAGAGGATGAGCAAACGGTAACGCGGTAGCTGCATCCGAAGGAGATAATGGTCGTGAAGATTCACTTAGTTCATCGTCCTCTTCATGAACTGAGTAGTGGGAAAGAAAGCGTCAGAAATCGTGGGGAGTTAGGCGTAGGGGGCAACACGGGATTCACTGCGCTTCACTGTGCACGGAAGACTTGCACGACTAAAAAAAGCCTCGTTTCTAGCATTGGCATCGCAAGAAAACCATTGCGTAACAAACTACATTACATGTGAGGTGGACGCTAGTGTCAGGCTACTCAAACCGACAAAACAGTAATCGCGGTAAGCTGAAAATGAACTCACAGACATGGGGACGATAGTCGATGATGAAATCAGAGTTACCGTGGGCTATCAATATGTACACGTATGTACACGGTCAACTACAGCAGGACACTCGAAAGATGAAAAAGGAATTATTTGTTCTCCCGTCTCGAATAGTCCGTGATCTGTGTTCCAGTAGTGGACTATAAATAAATGCTGAACAAAGCTGCCGCCCTGCAAAACGTTATCCTCCTACTCATTTATCATTTTATATTCTCGAGGTGATTTCTTTAGTGAACAAGTTTTTTGACAAAGCACACCGACGATATTGTCCTGAAACCCGTGTCGACTAATTCACAATTAGAAAACTATTATGGAAGATCTAAAAACAGTCTTCGTGCTAACACTAGAAGTCCGGAAACCTCTCTATGAAATTCCGGACGTAAATGATCAGTACTCACACAACTCCGTACTTGGGATCAACTGTACAAGAGGCCATGGACTAAACGTTATGGACAATCTGCTTCCAAAAAATACCAGGATTCACAAAAAACAAGGGATAGCAAAACAACCGTGAGCAGAGGTTTGCGAACAGGTTTGCAACCGGACCTAGCTGAAGAAGTGGATGCGCGTTTAAAAACATTGGAATAATGCCGATAGATAAAGCAACACGTCGTTTCATTGCTTTACCTTCACCAAAAACAGCGGATTATACTGATGACTAGCTGCCATATAAACACGACGGAAGACCAGCGAAAAAAAATGAAAGGATACGGCACGTAACCACCAAAAACAACTATATCCTTAACCAAACACTCAATATCGAAGTACCTACACCTTGCAAACAAACAATCGAGCTACAGGTGAAAGTGAAGCGGTATCATCCAGATAGCTTCCTTGCGGTTTTCACCACTCTGCATTATTGAGTGCGTTCATTTAATCGAGAACTCGGTCAAACAACAACAACACTCACGCCACTGAGTCCCATCACTCTCTAACTCACATAAGGTCTCTAGCCACCGGCTCTGAGTCGCGAGGTCCCCAACCTGGGAGAAAAACCCGATCTACAGCGGCCAACTTCTTAGTGAACTACTATTCTCTACTTTAGATCACCTCCTGTTTATCAAGCACCCTACGCCAGTCGGATGACAGAAAACCAGCTATAATCCATAGTATATGGTCGGACAATTTAATCTAGTCAAAATATAATTGAAGAAAAGAACTTCTAGCAACCACTACTAAACATCAACATGCTGACACCGTCCTTGTTTAACAGATGATACTGCCTGATGCGAGCGATCGAACGCAGACACAGTCTGCTCTGGGCGAACAACTTTTGCAAACGTGAAGTAACACTGCTCTCAGTCACCATATGTGCATGACCGCTAAGACTAACGGAGACACCACTTCGCTGTCGAAGGTGTATCAGATAAGCGAATACTGGCGTGGCCATGTACACCCGAGCTACACATTCATTTCCCAAACCTCCGTCACTGCTAGTGCGAACTCAAGTACATAAACCGGTCAACAACCTGCGTAATTTCACTGTTCAACAGTAAATCCATGTAACTGAATGTCAGATTGTTGTGCCCAGCGATCTAACCAACAAGATGAGTGTGCCATTTGCCTCGTTGATAGATTCACTGTCGCTTGGGACTAGTGGCACGGATAAACTTGAAGAGTCCGATAGTGTGCCCTGACGAAAAGGCAGTTTTCGGTTCCTCAATGTGCGATTACACAACGGTCACACAAGCTTTTTACTGATATTCCCCATAACCTGTGTCTACTGCCATCAGGAACGTCTAACAACTCTAGGGATTTCTTTTAGATGGAATGTATAACCCACAAGCCAGGGTACCCGCTTCATGAATCGCCAGTTCTATTTAAGTTCAACTGCTATCAGGATCATGCGGAGGGGGTAAAACTGATAAGCTTGTATTCTAGGGTAGTTTAGTCCCCATGTTTGTGGAATACCTCGTCAATTTCTCAACGGCTAGTCGTTATGATCGTTGTCCAGCGGAAGTACGAGCAAAACGAGAACGTACTAACGTATGATCCGATTCCGAGTACGTATGTATTCGTGACCGGACGTTGTTGAAGACGTGAACATACATTTAACAGATCGGAATAATCCCGACAAATACAAACATACGTTGTTTTCGATGTTCAAGGACTACAGGTTCACTAACTCTATTACTGGTCCATACCTACTGAGAGTAGACGCTTGGCGTTGACTATACTAACCCGTTGACTTAGCAAACCTTCTTGTGAAAGAAATGAAATTACTACCGAGGTGTTGACCTTTATAGCCACAAACAGTAATAACCAACGCTCGTCTTCATACAAAGAGAATTCACCGAAACATCGGAAATCTACATTAAGCCTGTACACAAGCTGTTTCTGATGGTTTGAACTCACTTAGAATAGTCCTCATGTACGGTAAGTTCATTCACTCGACGTTTGTCGAAATACACAAATAAACAATGTCCATTATCTCGCATATCGCCAGCTTATAGTAGAGCATACCAGAATATCTGCCAGCTTGTTCCCTCTGCTCAGTAATCTTCGTGTTTTCGGTGTGTTGCAGTTCACAAAGAAAACTGTTTCTTGATATACAGATTGGGAATAACACAACGTTTCGAGCAAGTTGTAATACTCTACGTTTCAACCACCTCGGGTGGCCTTCCTCAGGAGTGTTGTAATCGAAATCACCTTGACAGAGGAACAGAGGTCACATGGGATTTGCCGTGGTAAGGTCAATTTGTGGTGCATCTGACCGGATTGGTCTAATCCTTTGCCCACTAAGTGG